>JAUZNC010007106.1:0-30576 GCA_034780395.1 Vannuccia rotundouncinata | reverse complement strand
AACTATATCATTGTAAAAGTATGTTTTCACACCAGTATTTAATGCGGTCTTTTAAACATTGAGTTATACATCATTGAATACGTTATTGCAACAAGCAGATTGAGAGTGGAAAATGTAGAATCCTCAGCAATCAATAAACAAAAAGGAGACAAAATTGTAAAAAGTAAGGTAAAGGAAATAGATTTGTACAAAATGAATTAAATATTGTGTTGGAGATATTAACTAGCTATTCATAACCTCTTTTAGAATAAAATCATAATTTTAATCTGTTAAACTTTCCCTTCCTTTCAGTAACATTGGCCAGATCGCATATCTCCACGCCAAACGTCGTAATCTTAAACGTATTCTGTTTGGGGGTTACTTTATCCGTGGTCACCCAACCACCATGGACACCCTCAGTTATGCCGTCAATTTCTGGTCGGCTGGATCAACAAAAGCTATGTTTCTTCGTCATGAGGGCTACTTAGGTGAGAACCACTTACATATGTGCGCTTAATGATCGGGGAAATAAGTAGTTTCTGTTTACTATTTATAGAAATTTTTTTTGTTTAATCTTTTGATTTTATGCTTATTTGTGTTTTATCGATTACGGTTTAATAAAGTACTACACTTCTTTATGGAAAAATTTGTATAATTTACTGATTGCATGTATTATTTTAATTAATTGTCCATTTGCGCAGGGGCGGTTGGCGCCTTTTTAAAGTCCTTAGAAGCCACCGAGAAGGCCTCCTGGTCAGAGAATTATTTCGGCAGCTCGGCCTCCACCAGTCCCGTCGGCTACAAGATGATGCCCTCTCTCCCCGTGGAACTGGTGATGCACCAATCGGTGGGGCGGGGGTCAACAGCAGCTAGTTCCTCCCCGACCGCTGTTTTCGATAAGTTGGAGTTGGAACGGTTGGCACACCGGATGGCGCCTTTCCCCCTGTTGCTAAATGCGAGCAGCTACGTTCCCGATACTTGGGATATCACTGGGGATAAGGACGCCCGCGACTATTGGCTGACGTGTCTTGAGGTGACTCATAATCTTTAAAATTATAGAAACCGAAAATTCCGTTAAAAATGTATCGATTTTTTTTATCGATTATTTTTATGAAATTTATTTAACTGGAAATAAATTAATTTCATAATATTTTTTATTATATTATATATAATATAAAAATAATCTTTATAGATTTGTTGCATAACTAAAAATTAATAATTTCTCTACTCTTAATTCGTTTTTATTCGTTTCCATAGTATGTTAACTATGACTATTTAAATAAAAACAGAAATGGTCTCTGTTGAATAGAAAAAAATGTATAATTAGATTGACGAATTGGTTTTGCCTGCAGGCGGGTGTAGGCAGTCACCAACGGAAGGCCTTTGAGAGTCAGGCCAGCATATCGAGCACTGCCGAGGAGCGCTCACATCAATACATCAACAAGTATGTCACCTTTTTGCACGAGCTGAGTGACAATCCTTCTGCGTATGGAGTGTTGACTGTTCGGTGCCTTCTCGATGCTCACCAGAACTTTCTCCGCGAGTTTGGGTTCACTGATCCTTTCTCTCTACAGAAGAAGGTGAGCGAAGAAGTAGAATATGATTAAAATAGTTTGATTTTCACTAACTTAAATTATAGTATTATTTGAGTATTATTTGGGATTTGATCAATATAGCTAAAAGTTGTTTTAAAAGCCGACTAAAGAAAGTTGTACTTGTGGGAACCTCTTATCTGATCTGTTGTCACTACTTTAGTTTGTGTTCAGGGTTTTGATTGTCTCTCAGTGAACTCCTAAAGTCGCTTTCAGGACAAGTCTTTTTATTTCGTCATGTGTTAGTTTTATTCAGATTTATACAAATCGGTCTATTCTAATTCAGATAGAAAACGAAGCAGCTATCGCTGTGCTGCCCAAACGATTGGAACAGCTATCCCAACTTGGCTGGCGAGAGAGACAAGAGGAGGTGGTTAAAGGTATGCTGACGGGCAATGTCTTTGACTGGGGGGCGCAAGCTATTGTCAATATGATAGCTGAGTCTGATGATGGCATTATAAACTTCGAACTTGCTGAGAGCAAGCTACAGGTTCGTCTTCCTATTGATGTTTTTTATTTATTTTATATGGTAGGATGTATCAGGCGCATAATAAAAAATATTTGAAATCTGTTGTTATCGTTTTATGATTGTTAATACTTAATTTAGGTATCCAAAATAATTGTCGTGACCCACGCAGGACTCGAACCTGCAATCTTCTGATTATTTAGTCAGACGCCTTATCCTTCGGGCCAGTAGGCCGTCATTCTAATTGCATTTATTCAATTGAATTATTTGAAATTGTAATCTAGTTTTAATCTATAAATTCACAGTTTGTATTGCATTGTGCAGTCCTAAGTTGTTAGCTGTTTTGCTTGGCATCGACACGAATTCTATCTCTGTATGCGAAAGTGTTTCCTTGACCTCGCTGTTGAGATCAAAACGCTTCCGAGTGAAATGGTTTGGAGCAGTTTTATTTTCTCCGGACGAGTACCTCGTGTGTAATTATTTTTAGGGTTTATGTGTAGCATTCCTTTCACGTGTAAACTAACAGGCAATGCGTTGTAAAAATATGCCTGTTTAAGTTAAATGCATCGAAGTACCTTTGAGAGAGCACAGGTCACGTTAATGATCGAATTCCTGAAGACAGCCACTACAAGATCTGCCCAGATAGTTAAAACTTTGATATTTTTGTAGCACAATGGTATTTAGCACATTAATATTGATCCGTGAATGTTGTAGGCACAACTAACCCAATTATTGAAGGGTAACTACCTCGGTTTTTAACACATATATTACAGAAGCAGAACCTTGGAAGCTTTAAGTGTTATTAAGCTTTTCAGAGTTACAACTATAGCGTAATAACGATTTCAAATGGATACACTAAGAATAAAAAGGGTTAAAGTATATTTTTAAACTGAGTACTCAGCAATTAAATATAGCCAACATGCTATCTATTGTGCTATATTATATTTATTGAATTATACTTAGCTGATATCAAAGAAGTGATTTAAATACTAAACTAAAAACATAACATTTATTTTCTAATGTAATTATATATAGATATCGTGCTGAACATTTTGGTCAGCTACAACCATACTCATTGTGCCATAAAAATATGATAAACGAGAAAATAGAATAAGTTTGGGATATGATTCTTCCAGTCTTCCTTGTTAATTTGGTTGTGTTTTTTTGTGTCTCATATTAAGTAAATTAAGTCATTGGAGTGATCATTTATTGACCTATTGATTACCACGTAAAGTTGATCTAATGCCTTTCTCAACCGTGATTACCTATAGAAATAGTTTTGATACTATCTATCTTATTAATTGAACCACTCCAACGCCATGTCTGTAATAGGTATTTGTTTTGCAACAATTGACATTTTGTGATCTAATTTTCTAAATACTTAATCCATTAGCAACGACCTTGGCTCTATGATGACCTGGAGAAGTGGATTGCTCGATTGGAGGATCCTAATATGTCACCTCATCGATGCGTGCTCATCTTCTGTGACAACAGTGGCTTCGACTTGATCATGGGCGTTCTGCCTTTTGTCCTTGAGTGTCTTGCCCGGGGTAGTCGGGTGATTCTCGCGGCCAACTCGGACCCGGCAATTAACGACATCACCTACTTTGAACTGGCTTTAGTGCTCAACAAACTGGCTGGCATTGTTCCTGCCATTCACAGCGCCCTTCACAACCACCATCTGATCCCCTGTGAAACGGGAACCGGTTCTCCCTGTCTTGATCTACGCTGTGTGGCCACTTCGTTGGTGAACACGGTGCTTCGGGAGGGTGTGGATTTGGTGCTGATTGAAGGGATGGGCAGGGCTGTGCACACCAATTTGCTGGCCCAGTTTAACTGTGACAGTCTCAAGATTGCTGTTATTAAGAACGCTTGGTTGGCTAAACATTTAGGGGGCGAATTGTTCAGTGCTGTTTTTAAGTATGAGGAAAGTCAGACATCGTCCACTGCCACGCTAGATTTTAGTGTTTGAAAATATCTTGAGCTTTCTGTGACAGGTTTCTATATATTTTTGTAATTCATTTTATACTACTTTGTAATTATACAAGTAATCTTTAGAAATTCTATTAAATATAAAAGTACTTTGATTGCCGAATAATGGCATCGTAATCAGTGCAATATCAACTCTAGAAATGTGACATGTATTAATGCATTATTTATTAAGCATATCAGGATTTTTTATTATCAATAAAATATTGTGTTGTGCCATACCTTGCCTATTGTGATATGGGCTTAACTGTATTAATTTTAGAATTTTGCATAATTTAACTTTGTTTTTCACAATCCATTTCTCATAAAATTATCCTTGGTGAACGAAAGCTTTTTTGTTTTTATATTGGTTATTTCATCTGTTATTTTAAGTTTATATCGAATTATTTGATTTAATATAAAAAGTGAAAGTGAAAAATTAAGAGCTTTTAGAAAAACTTCCATTCAAAAAGTTTTGAGATTTATAGTTTTTTTTATATTCGTTAAATCAATTTGATTTTACTACTAGAGTACTTTCGATAACAGTTGAAAAATTACATTTCTGTAGAAGCGTCACGTTAAATCATATTGTTGAACGCAGTTACTCGAGGCTACCTAGGAATCATTTAACGTGTTATTTATAAATATTAATTTTTTTTAGGTATTTAATCAACATTACAAAATGTTGATTAAAATCAGCTGATTTTTCAAATGCATTTCGAGATTAAGATAGGGATGAAAAGGTTATTTATGTTAGCTCGAATTATCTAAATATAAGTGTCCTCTACCTGGAAAAATCTAAGGGCAATGGAAAATCTGCTGTAATCCATGAAAAATTTTTTATATCCTCTTTGAGAAAAAATGATATAACTGACCATGTTAACGATACTATTTTTACTTTGATACTAAATGTTGAATAGTAGAAGAGATGCCTAGCATGTTTTGAAACCAAACACTGGTACAGAGTCATGGTCAAGCTTCATCGGAAAAAGTCTTCTGCGTTCATTAAACATTTTTTAAAGTCAAACTTGATAGAAAATTCACTTAGTACGTGTCACTCGAATATTTTGCTTGGCAATGTTTGTGTCGAATGCTGCGTTAATGCGTGTTTATACAGATAAGAATTTATTGGTGTGGTGGCGACGAATTGTGTGTTTACCTGACGAATACCGTCCTCGTCGGACGGATTGGGTTATTTTATCAGGAACGCAATTCTTTGGCACAGACCTATGGATTGCGTTCTTCAGTAAATGTTCTCCCAACGATTTCCGTTCTTTAATCAGGAATGGAATTCATCGAACGAATTGAGTATTTTTATCAGGAACGCAATCCATCCGACGAAGACGGTATTCGTCGGGTGACCCAATGATCGTTTTAACAAGGAGGAATCATTGAATGAGAAAAGCCGCGTAAACGAAACAATGGAATAAAGTAGCATTGGGTTAGCATCATTTTTTTGATTAAAAAGGGACTATAACAGACATTATCTCTTGAAAAATTTACTTAATCGAAACGTTCTCGTAAATGTCCTAGATAATTATTGAAAATATCCTGAAAAATAATAAGTCAGTAAAGTCAGTAAACACCCTTTAGAGAACACAGAGATCTGAATCCATTATGTAATTATATAAAAATCTGGATTTATATTTATTCTTTTTAAATAATATGTTGGAGTATTTCATTTTGAGAAATTTGTAGCCTATGTCTTTTTTTACATTTGAATTATTTTAACAATTTACCAAAAAACAAAATACTTCAAATCAATAGACATATTTGTAAGGAAATTTTTTCACATTTTTATATTATGTACTATGTTGTATATAATAGTTTAATTTTGGTATATTTTGCGCTGAATATTTTTATATTCTTATGACTCAGTATTTTCCGATTATTGTGAAATACAAATCGAAGTTTCTAATATTATAATTTCATTTTGGAACGTTATTGACAAGATGATTTAGTTTACATTTTGCAATCTCGTTACGGCGATTTGAATAAATCGATCATTTAGATTACAATATATGCACTTACCATTACATGCATTTTAATAACCATTTTCTACTTATCACGTAACAAAATGAGTGTGATTTAGCATGCAACCTCTATTCATTTTAACGTAGTGAGGTGTCAGTTTTACAAATTATGCAATCATTTTACACTATATATATATATTGAATTGAATTACAATATTCATTTTTCAACAATGAAATGGCCCAGGAAACACCCCTTTGTCGGCAAGTCAACAATGAAGATCGACAAAGAATAGTGAACTGTTTTGAAAACTGAGAGGATCGTCTACTGTTTGTGGACAACCTGAATATCAATAGAGACACGGCGAGAAGTATCGTACAGGTCTCTGGCTAAGGGAGAGTTGAGAGAAGGAACCAGGGAGGACCGCGGCATGTGAGAGTTGATGACGAAATGACGAAACTATTTTGCCCATTCACTACATTGGCAAGAATAAACGATCGAGAAGAATGTTGACAGATAAGCCTTAAGTACATGCCATGACAATTCATAGGTATCAACACATTAAACTCATCCCTGTAAAGATTGCTGGGAAAGATGTGGACGTCTCTTATAGACGCAATATTTCAGCAAGCAATGTGTACACAATGAGAATTCAAGGGAGAGAGTTTGGCAGGTTATTGGAGCTAGGGGCCGGAATATCAATCAATGTATATAAATCAATACTAGCAATCAATGCTGATGTTGGATTAGTATACTTCGATCTTCGGCAGCAAACATATTATCATAATAGGTACTAAATATGTATTGACCTGATTAATGTCGAAGCTGCTTCACGCTTTCCAGGTCTGGTAGTTATCGTACATGATAAAGCAAGACCGCACCTCAATACCGCCTGAGCCGCACTATATCACTATAATAGACCGTATACCCTGTCCCTTTATAGTCCTGTTTTGAATCCGGTGGAACAAGCCAACATCTGTTTTAAAGCAGTTATCAGTAGAAAATTGACCAAGAGAGCAGTACGAGATGAAATCATTGATGCCAAAAATCAACAAGTTGCTTAAGGTTTAACACAAGGACAGAATTCTGATGAAGCTGGGAAATGAAACTATCAACTATCAAACTGGTGTCTGCGAGTCAATCGTTTCATTCCAGAGTTTAGCAAGACAAGATGGCTAAGGATTAACAATATTTTTGTTATAAGGATTCCTTATTTATTATTTGTTATATTGCTAAATAGTTTTGGTAATTTGATTATAATAAAATGTGTATCTTGTATGTTGAATACAGATCTTGTTTTATGATCATTGTTTTTGTAACAAAAATTGTAAATTGGTAACAAGATTCTAATTCATAGTGGTAAACTGAATATTACTTTTAGTAAAATTATGGTTTGATTTTTAACTATCCGGTATCCGATAAGTTGGATGCAGTTAGCGTTAACGAGAATGGGAAATGCTAGTTTAATTGTAAGTTGTTTAATGAACTTTAAAATACTTTATTCAATAATTCTGCGATTAAAATTTATAACAGTTGTTCTTCTTCCAGTTATATTAAAAAGAGTATCTGGGCGACATTAAAAAGAAGACATCTGTCCGGTGAAAAGTGCTTGTTAAATCTAAAATAACATTTATTTATTATATTTTTACAATACAATTATTAACAATGTTCCTATAAAACAACTTAGACAAAACTACCTCCGTTGTCAATAATTTTCTGAATATGCTGGCTGCGTCATTTTCTGCCATGCCCTCATCATTCTTCGTGCTGTAAACGTTGAAAGTTATTCTGACAAGAATCGGTTAACATCGCATCCAATGAATCAAAATCATCTAGGGCGGATTCCAACCTTTGTAAAATGAATCGGTCACACAAATTTACGTCGGGGGAGTAAAGGGGCCGTCTCATGAGTCTCATGTTTCTATCTTCAATATGCCTTGTTATAAGCCCGGCCGTATGGGGTCTGTCGTTGTTATGTTGAAAACGAATTTTTTCTTTCAAACAAATCAGAAATTGGACGTACCTCTGCATTAATGTTTTCATTCCATGGTTACACTTCAAAAAAACTGGTACCTCTTTGGGAAACAGCAATTATGGCCAAGAATTTCTTCTCCATATTTGATTGTCGTCCAGTTTTTCATCTTTCATGTGCATCTCTCATAGGACTCAACCAGCACCCATTAACATTACGTGGTTGTAGTTTTCGGAAGTAAAAAAACTTTTCATCTACAGTCACAGGGTTTGACTTAGCTAGTCTTGGCACTGGGCTACACGGACTGACTTATATTATTATTCTCACTTTATGTGAAAGAAACCCATTTAGTGTGAAACTAAATGAGTTCTAACTCGTCTGACATAATTTCATGAACCGTAGTACTATATATTACAACAAGCAATTTGTTATTATGCGGAAGGGACTCTCATCAAATTTAAATACTCTATTTAAAATTGTGTCTAGTGTGTTTTTGTTGATAAGTTACAATTCTCTTATTTGTTGTTTTTAAATCTTTGTAAATTAAAGATTAAATTATCTTTATATTTATTATAAACATGTTATTTTTCTGCCATGTCTTTATCTTATTTAATTAGGAATATGTTTTTGTTGATTCATAATTTGCTCATCATTTAATTATTATTTGATGTACAATTACCTATCTTATACCTAGAAATAATTATATACATAACATCACTGTTTAATCTATGTTGATTAATATATTTACATACACTTAAAATTCAAGAGTGTATGTTTACAACAGTCCATAAATTATACATATATATATATATAGAAACATATATTATTTTATAACAAACATGAACCACCTATTAAGTATTTACATAAGGTATGAACCAGGGACTACTATAATATCATGTAACCATTTGTAACATAGTATTATAGGCCATTAAAATAATTGAGATCCGTTACTGTTTTGCTAAAATAAAGTTAATAAGTACGCACCACGTTCAACTGCACAAATTTGAATTCACCGCCAAAAACTTTTTATTTTTTCGGAACATTTAATACGTAACGATCCGTTACTGTCTTGCTAAAATAAGTAACCATAAAGTATACCGCACTGCATTCAATATTTTAGAAATTATTATGGATTTTTTAAGGATATTTATGGATTTAAATGAATTTTTAACGGTTTTAACGATTTTTATCCATGATAAAATGTGTTAAAATACGATAAAATATAATAAATGTCTATAAAAAACGTAAAAATACGATAAGATTATATATAACAGATTAAAATTTATTAAATGTAAATAAAATAATAATTAGAGATATTTAGATATTTTAATAATATTTATTGATTTTTATGTATTTTTTGCAATGATAAATGTTTAGTAAAATCCTTAAAATGTGGTTATTTTTAAAAAATTGACAATTCTCGTCCTTATCAATTATACTCCATCGAGAAATATTATAAATGCGTGGAATTTTTTAAATCCTTTACTGTTTTGGTAAAATCGGAGTATTGGTAAAAATCAATGTGTCCGTAAGGTATCGATAACTGAAGTAAATCAAGTTTTTAATAGTAAAACCAAATTGCTTTTAGGTGATAAGCTCTATTTGTTGAAATCACTATAATTCATATATTTTAAAATACTACTATAATTAATTAATTTATATAAATGTCCCCTATTTTATTTAAATTAAAAATGAACGGTGCTTTTAATTAAGTTAATAATAGCCAAATCGAAATCTCCAAATATGCAATAAAATACTGAAAAGCATTAAAATTAATGAAATGTATCACTATCTTGATAAATAATCAGAGTAGGTATTGGTAGATATAGTATATATATTTAATTAATATATTGAAAAAATACAATATACAAAATATACATCACAGTCCTGGAAATAATTTTACTTATTTCTACAGGAAAAGTTTACAAGTTAATTTGGATATCCACTAAATATATCCTATTCATTACATTATTCGAATTCATTTTGAAAATCTGATTGAAATATATGTTGAATATAATCGGTACTTTTTTAACACTATTTACAATGTAAACATTTAAATTATATTTCTTCTTTATGTATACGTAAATGTATTTAAATCAGATTTGTACGTTTAATTACAAGGACATTACTCAATGGACAATGAACAAGTTCAAAATTGGGACCATCCAATGTGAGTGGAATACAAGAACTTCACCTTCTTCTTCTTGGGGGCTAGAAACAAACGTTGCCGAAATCAATGAGTAGGAGATACTTCGAACATGAAAGTAAGGAAAAAATATTGCAAGTATTTTGTATTAGAAGAAATTTGGGCATGGCTCCTGGACCATAATTTTGATTTATATAAATTTTTGTGATAATATTGCAAAAATTTAAAAACTTTTTTGAATTTAGTTTTAAGATTACACAAATAAATAAATTTGGTTTGGAATAAAAAATTTTTGTGTATTAGTATTACATTTCAAATTCCATATTGATTTTGATAAACAAAAGTAATATAACCGTAATAATCTGAAATCTTTTGTTTATTCTTTCTAATTAGAATTTAGTGTAAATAATTATTATTAAGCGCTATATATAGAGCGAATTCTGATAAAATATGTTCAATCTTTAATCAGGACCTAAGTTTTGTAAGTTTTATTATAATTGATTAAATTTCTATTAATATTAATTTTCTTCTAAACATATACTTTAAAAATATAAAAATATTTCTAAGACACAAACATAAGCTTATATGGTGTATGCTCAGTAATGGCTTACTTTTGTGTGTCAAAATGGGATTTTTATTGTATTTATTGTTTTCCACTGTTAAAATATAAAATTGTATACATTATTGGAATGATACATAAATATATGCGTAATACATATAGAAAAGTTTATAAGTATTTTTTGCAGATTTTCATTGTAGCTTTGAGGGGCCCACTGTCTGCAATGCCATTTGTCCTAGCTTTAGGTGACATGCTGACTGGCAGGATGGAGAGCTCTCCCCAAGTAGATAAAAGAGTAAGGAAGGCATCATTTACTTTCTGGGAAAGCTTAGATTTGATACCAGCAGGAGCTCCTTGTTGTTCCCATACTCTGCATACCAAGGCAGCATTGTATTATTCCCAGAAGATTGGCCATTTCAATAAGGCAAATGCATACAAATTGCAGTTTTTCTGGATAGCAGTTCTTGCAGCAGCATTGTATTCATTTTCAAAAAGACACTGTGCTTTTCAGGATGTCTCCCTAAATATTGTTTGGCAGAAAGGATGTGAGGGAAGGCCACTGTCTTAACTAGTAATTCCACATCTTTGGAAAGCAGGTTCTGCATTACACTTTTTGTCATTCTAGTCACAACACTTTACTGCCTCTTTGCACTATGAAATCCACATTAGGTCTGCATCAATTATGATATCCAGAATTTAATAGTGTTTATGGGTATCAGAGTATTTTGACCAAATGTTATTTGAGCTTCTGTACTTTTCTGCTTTTAGGCCATTCTGCATTTAATTAGCTGCATCTTTGATTGCTGTACTGCAAGTACTAACAATGAACAATTAGAATGATAAAATTTGTTCACAAATGGGATAGTTATATATATCCCAACAACAAATTTTTAATAAAATAAGATTAACATAATTATAAAATAGGACAGCAAATCAAATGATTGGAAAACAATTATAATAATATGTTATTAAATGTCTTATATCTTAATTTACATTGTACATATTATATAAATATTTACAGAAATTTCTCACAAATCATTTTAAATCAAATAAAATTGTTTTATTCTGAAAGCAAAATCATTCTCTAAAATCGCCAATTCTAGATTATAACATTAAACTATACCATTTTCAACTTTCCAGAAATTAAGAACAGTTTTCTAAACTTTAAACAAATTTTAATTGGTTTAACTGTATATAATACTTAGATTTCCCAAAACTTATACCAGGTATTAGTTACTATCCATAGCAGCACATACTGCTTTATGCAACTGAATGAACTCCTTAGTAGTAACTGCTACCAGTATTAAGCCACTTTAATACCACTTTATGAAAAAAACTCTTAGTGAATACTTAAATATACAAAATATACATTTCCACCTTTTTAAAAAGATATAATGACTGATAATGTTTTAATAACAGTTTTTGATGTTGTTTTATGTTATGAAATAATGTTTTATGAAAATTAAATAATAATAAACAAAAATTTAACATATAATTTATGCATAGAAAAGTCTGAGATAATTGCCTTCTTAATTTAATTGACCCAGATTGGTTGGGATAATAGTCACTTTGAATATAAATATACAATTATATGTATATGATATTAAGGAACCATTTTATAGTTTTATGTAATATACAAAATAAGATCTTCATACTTATTCATCCACAAAAAAGTTATAATAGCCTATTTTACAATATACAACAAATTTTTTAAAATTACCTTTTTATTTTTTAAGGATTATTAATCTAGCCATATTGCTGATTTTTTTTTAAAATCCCATGTAATAGAAAATATAAAATCATTGAAAGGACATTTTCCATGTAATAACCTCTAACTAAATCAAAGTTTCTAAGTATATCAGATATCTGAATCATAATAATAAAAATACTTTATCTTTAAATGAACCATATAATAAATAGCACACTACTAAAACTACTAAATAAAACAATTATATGAAAAACTTATTATAAACTTTAAAATATAGTATAGTACATTTATCATAAAATTAATATATTTTTATAAGTTAATGTATATTTAATCTTAATTATATTAATTAATTTTAATTTCAAAGTTATATATCACAAATCAAAGTGGTAGTTATTGGTGAGTTAGATGGGCTATATAAGCATATGCTAGTGGATATGGATATGGATACAACTTAACAATTTTAGTATTATATTGGTACACTAGGAATGGATTAACCATGTAACACATTTATTTGATTATATGTGTTTTTCAAAGGACAGTTAATAATATTATACATTACTTTATTTTATTATTAATTATAAACAACTAATTTTACAATATTTTCTCTATAATTAAATGTTTAGAACATTTTTAATGATATTTATAAATATGTAGAATGTAACATTGACTAAATAATTCCTTTCTTTTATATTATTGCAATATAAACAGTAATTTAAATATGATTTCTGTGCATTTTTAAATAGCTTTTAATATAACTAAGTTTGTTTATAATACCAACCCCAAAGGAAAAAATAATGGAATAACAGAAAAATGATAATTTGATACAATAAAAATAATGATATAGAGAGTTATAATTTTCCATTAAAAGTTGTACAACTGCAAAATGTATTGAACATAATTGAACTAGGTAACTGGACTACTTTGGTGATGTTAAAAAATTAAGGCCTGGTAACAACTTATAGCAAAACATCATGCAAGAATATTTTATGTATGACACAGTCAAGAAATGTCCAAAATACAGAGGATAGATGATATTTATGACATCTGTAGAACATGCATAGACCAGATATTCTGAGAAGTCATTGCAAGGACTACCAAGGGTTGGCCCATGACATGAGGGACCTTCAACAACAGCTATTTTTTATTACTGTGTACTTATTTTTGACTTTTGTTTATATATGATTTTTCGTATACTTATATTTGTACAGTTAATATTACATTATATATTCTTAATACATTCCTATGGGTCTGTATATAGTACTTTATATTATATATTTTTATCAATGTTTTTTTTAATATTATTAATTATATTATTCCACTGAACAAACAAATCAAACTTTTAAATGAACTATAAATTAAAATGAGAATAGATATTATTTTAAAATGACATTCATAAATCCATTATTCTAAAAAATAATATATTTATATATATGTATATTATTTATTTATATTACCCTTCAGACCACTACAATGTCCACCCCACACACAACTGTTAATATGCACGAGCAGACTCCACTCTTACCTCATAATAGTGACTCAGAAGAGGATATTGGAGCTACAAATTTTGGAGTTATAGATCCTCAACCAGCAATGACAAATGAAGATTCTCAAAATAATGGGGAAGATAACACTGAAGAAGTTAGTGGACTTTACTCTGATGACAATTATATTATTAAAAAAAATTCTAAAGAAACCTTTATTTGGTTATTTGTAAAAAGTAATTTTGAATACTAAAATCAAATAATTGATTTACTGAATGATATATTTTACATCGGTGATTTATTATATTAAATATTAAATAAAACATATTTTTATTATCAATCTTTATTTAAAATACAATTTGAAACTTATTTACCAAAAAAATGGTTGATTGATTGTTTGTTGTACAATGTACATTTTTAAATTGTTATATTTTTTAACCAAATGGCAGGTTCTATGATAAATTCTTTGCTTTATTTTAGAACCTAGAAGGTTATGACGATAGGGATATATTCAAACGTTGTCAGCTAAATTTGGTGAATCCCAATATCTTAAAACGGGTGATTCAGCGTTTAGCTTTGAATCCAGAGATATCCATAGAAATTATGGCCAAAATAATGGGGTGGGATTACATCAGAATACAGCAACCAAATGCTATGGAAGACATGTTTCTTCAGCTTACATCTAGAATTGATTGTGGTCCAATCTGTTCAGAGCCGGAAAATCATTACGATTTAGGGAATTGCACCCCCATTGGCGTTTTGTATGATAAATTTGATGAAATAGTTCGAGGATCTCTGGAGGCTATAGTAGCGGAAAGCACCAAAACTGAGGTCTTGCAGAAAGCCCAAATTAATTGCAAACCGGAGGATAAAGTTCGAATTAAAAGTAAACTGGGGGAGAAGCAGTTCACAGTTTATGATTTGCCTCGCCGACCTAAATCCAAATTTAACTTCCAATCTGCCGTAAAGAGAAGTGAGTCTAACTTGTTTTTATGATTTATCTTGACATATTTAAATTTCTTGGATAGAAAAAAAATTATATTCGATAAAATTATTTATTTCAAATTCATCAATTTGATATTTGTAATATTTCATATTAAAATATTCTCAACATGATTGCTCTATGAGTTAATTAATAATATCAGGATTTATAATGTAAGATATTATAACTTTTTCTTCAGACATTGCAGTTCTCCTATTAGACAGTTTGGATTTAAATTCAGAGAAAGAACTCATTCAAACTGTTCTCAATGTTTACGAAAACATTGACCGAAATTTTTCTCTTTACATTGTTCCTTCGGTCTACTCGAATACTACTTTCCACACCTGGCAGGACTTTGTTGATAAACAATTTAAATTCAACGTAAGTGCAACCATTTTTAAGACTAATCACTTATGAAACCTTTTTAATATAATATTATTATTTTCAGGCTGAGTGCATATTGTTGTTGGCCACTCCCAATTTTTTGCGTCTTTACAACGAAGGAGAACAAACAGAATACGACGAAACAAGGTAAATTGTCACACTTTTCAACTTTATTGTAATTCAGTTAACATTTTAGTAAACACAGATGGTTCCAAATATGAATTAATTCCCAAAAACACAATTATATTTTATAGTTTAGTTAAAATTATCTGTGCATTTCAGACACCGAGTTCTCAACGAGGAGAGAGACAGAGTGAAGTATTTGAAGATGAAATGTTTTGAAAGCGTCAAACCGATCTACATCCTAATCTTCAACGAGGCCGTTCGCGAAGAGGCATCAATTATTTCTCCGTTTGTGTTTTTCATGGACAGCGATATAAAGAATCTTTTATTTTCTATTGACAGTGTTGTTAGTAATATGAGAGAAAATTAGAGGGAGAATTGGCCTCCGCTTTAGAAACTTACCTCCATAATTGTTTGTTCTTGCTGCGCAAATTGTTTTATGCTCTTCGAGGCAGTCACAATCGATATTTCTATGTACACATACATTACTGATTCTGTTATTGGATCAACATTTTTATATAACTTTATACTTTTTCAATTATTTAAATAACATGAAGAAATTTAATTTTATATCCAATAAAATTCTATTTTTAGTATGCATGATTATTGATTTTTGTTGATATAGCTTTGCATGAATCAAAATAAGTCAATGTTGGACGATCGATAATGTATAAATATTTCAAATAGGTTTATGTATAATTAATTTGGTGATTTTATATATCTATGTACGAAGTATCTCTTTAAATTATTTTTATGTATTGTGATCTGTTATTCTTGTTATATTTACACCCAAAAACATTCTATTTATAATAGTCTAAAATTTCAAATTTTCCAGGATATGTTGCTCACAAATTCCTAAACCAAATAATCATGTTTTTATTAAATCATTTGCATACTTTTAATTGAGTTTGGGAGGTTAACGTTACAACCAATAAATTTCAGTTATAACATAATATTCTTTCATGTGATCATACATGTTAATTGTATTCAATACATTTTGGTAATGCAGCATATTATATAATACATCTATATTTTTGGTTCATTCGATTCGCATTATTATTAATTCTATTCGTAATACGTAAAGTAGCACTTTAACCACACTTCACCAATGTTTTCGTTGTGTCCTTGAATTATAACTGATTCGTATGCATAAATATTTATATTAATCAATATATTACTCAGAATTTTAACAATTTTGTAATCATTAAAAACAGTTTATTCTAACTAGTGATATTTATGATCGGTAGGTATTTAATTAGAGAAATATATTAATTACGTTCAACACAGTTTTAAGAGACAATAAAATTAATATTGTTTACCTGAAAATAAATATCGAAAGACAAACAGAAAGGGTTGATATTTGCTTGCGAAATTGTTAATTTACATTGAGTAACATATACCAAAAACTTATATTTTTAAAATTAAAAAATGCTGCTTGTAATCATTGACAAATTTTGTTAAACAACATTTTGGAAGTTATAGTTAGGAAAATTACTGATCAATAGAAAATTGGAACTATATAAGACATATTTACCTATACAACTTAATTTTGTAAGTTAATTAAATGTTTTCGTATAAATACGAATTATCTTTGAAATAGTTCCTCCAATATTTACAATAACATCATATATTAAATAGCATAAACATTCTTAATTATCCACATTTGAGTAACCCAGTCCAGATTGACGCTATAAGAGAAAGTTCTCAAAAATTAATAAACCTTAATTAGAAGAGAGAAATTAATTACGATTAAATCTATATTAGATCTAATAATAGTAAATGTATGAACCCGACAATAATTCTTCTGGCACGTCTTTATTGTAAGTATGTATGATGTGTGCAAATGACAGTCCTAAATACACTCACAATATAGGTACGTAATACCGACAGTACCAAAAACGAGGAAGGTTCATGCGTATACACAAAAGGATATGATTATTGTACATCATTTGCGAATACTTAAGGTTTATATTCCATAAAGTGCCACCATCCTAATTTAATAAGGTAGCTAGACTTCAAGTTTGCAATTTGATAACACAAATGAGTGTATTTTCTCCATGCATTATAATATTACACGTGATTATATTAAGCTAAGTATGTAAACTAAATAATTATTTAACTACGTTATAAAGAATAGGACTCGTAAACACCGTTTGACATCTGTGCAAATGTTGAATAGCGGATGTAACCCTAAACAATTAAGCATAAAACACGTTTGACTAAATAGACAAGATAATAATGCATTTGATTAGCATTACTGTTTAGACATTTTTAATTTCAATTACAGATTTTTGCAAGTCATCACATACCCCATATCCAGTAATTGTTTTCCTGACTTTTTATTAAGTAGGTACAAACCAAATTCACATAATTCCAGACAATTTCAGAGAATTCAAATTAAATTTGAGAAATTTTAGGATCAATATCAGAAAAGTATGAATTAATTTTAATCATAAAATGTAAAACTTATAAATTAAAAATATTTCCTATTTTAAAACAATACCGTACAAAATTAACGCAGGCATATTCAAAATTTTAAGTAATTCCATCTTCTTGTTTAGCAAACAATGATCAGTGTGACGAATACGAACTCAGTACTCAGAAAGTGAATCCATGGAAATCATTTTAAACTATTCCAATCTGGAGTCATGACACGAACAAGGATTACATTACCGAGTCCATTTTGACACTAGGTAAAAAATTCTTTAACATACGAGAACTCCCTAAATCTTTCGATATGACGCACTGCACAAACAAAATACGTACATATTTGATGACAATAAAATATTTTCAAAAAATAGTATGATTAAAATTTGACAGTAGCAACAGTTTCGGAAAAAAGTTTTACTAGTTTTTGTGATATTTTACATAAAAAATGATAATTTATGTTTATTTGAGATTTATTAATTTTAAAAATTGTTCAAAAAATAATAAAAATAAATAATTATGATAGTACCTTTAAAGACAAAAGTAGTATAATGAAACTTTTTGTATTTATTTCTTTTTTCTTTATTTTTCAAATAATTTTAAAAAAAATATTTTGACAAATAAAAATTTTATTAAATAGATTTTTCATTATAGTATCAACCTAATTTCTGAGTACATTAATTTTTAATCCATTGATAACTATTTTCAAACATTTATATTTTAATATTCTAGGTACAATAAAATATTTCGATAATAATATTGGTCAAGGATGTAATAGTAGGTAGTAAAACACAAAAAAAATTCTTTCTAAAAATGATTTTCAATTAAATTATAAATCATAAATAGTATATATATCAAACATCAGATACTCCACTTGACAAATGTGAATAATAATTGTTTTAAGTCAATTGATAATTTTGCATTCGAATAAAACTAATTGTTTTTCTAAACACAACTTTCGAAATCATTATTTTAAAATTATTGATTCAAAAGATTTAATTCCTTAGCATTAAATTATGGATATCCTGTATCTTTATGATCATAAAAACGCCAATTTGCATTGATTGATATGGAAAGTTTTCTCAATTTCAAAATAGAATAAAAGGAACATTTAGACTGATGCAAGAAAACACAATTTAAGGCGATTCAGTTTAAAAATACAAGCTATATAATTCGTTTTAAATTCCGTAGAATACTTTTAGTGCCGAAATTGTGAATAAGTTGCTGACTATGGCATTATGTTTCACGGTTAAACTGAGCCAATTTCTAAAAAGTTTTGATAAAACATCGATAACAATTGTTCTATTTTTACCTTGTTAATTTTTTAAAAATATTTATTAATTATTTTGATTAATACAATAGAAATATTATCAGATCCTCCAAACTATTCGTAATGCTTTAAAATAATTTTAATCATTCTTATATGTATTTTCAGTAAAATAAAAATATCTCTTTTTGTTCCAATAAATATTGTTTGTGTTTGACAATTTAATCTCCAAAATAATCTGACAAAATGAATGAAATATTTTTCATCCCAAAAATGTTATTAATGCAACTCAAATATTTGTATATTATGAAAAAACAATTTTTTTACTATTTGTTAACTGTATTCTTTTTGTCATATATCAAATATATTTCAAACGTTTACAGATGTAAAATTTATTAAAATTTGTTTTGGTGATTAATCATGCTCCCTATTTTCAAAGTAGTACTATTGGTATCAAAATAATCTCGAAACTGATTCGATAGTTTTTGTTAGACTTTCGATATAGATGACAGTTTCGTTTAATAAAACAAAAAAATCCCAATTTTAGCGATGGACTTTGATGATATAAATTTTCCGAATTCAGTTTAATTGATTAATTTCAATATAAATTGATAACAAATTTACAGCTGTAAATCATTATCAGAATTGTTGTGAAAAAACTCTTACTCTTGTATAAATACATGTATTGTATTCATAATAGAAAAGTTAGAGTTTCTTAGAGTAGAAAAAATCAATATGTTGAGGGTTCCTTTTTTGAAAGTTACTTTACAAGTCACCTGACAGAATCTTACAATGAGCGTTTCCTTCAAATCTAACCTTTGCCACTGACTGAAAAATTACGTGTACCATTTGGAATGATAATAGCATGATAACCCATCTACATTGTCCATATATCCGTCTTATAGACACTTACTTCTAATAGTAGCGACACCGATGCTCTTGCTAAATTGATCTTAACTTAAAATTATTAACAAGGAGAGAGAGGGGGAGAGATATCCTACACTACTTCACTTGAAAATACGGGATCGCCGGCCAATAACTTACCCAGATCAACCAACAAACTATAGAGTGTGGTTAACTTTTCCAACTAATTAATCTACACTATTATTGCAAACAAAGAAAATTTGAGAATATATTCCGAAAATAGAATTAATATACTATTATAAATATTTAATTTAATCACAAATAAGAATGAAGATACTATCGAAGTGGATGAAACAATTAGTAAAAACTGTGAACAATATAGAAATGAAGGAAATGACATCAAACTATAAACAGAATAAGTGGGTTTTCAATAAGTGCATAAAGTTAACGAAGTATTCTCTGAATGGACATGACTTGGGAGATTATTTCCAAATGCGAGGACCACAAAATTTAAACGAGGAGTTAACTTTAGCATTACAAGAAACTGCATGATATTAATGAAGTAGTAATTTGATCCAATCGACATTGGATTTAAAATGAACTAATAAGGTATGTAGCATTATAGATAATTTATAATAGATAATATAATAATTCTTTTAGAATGAGTTGAACTGATTTGATTTAAACCTTAACAACTCTGTAAAAAAACATTTGCTGTAAACAATTAAAAGGTTTTTGTAAAATTCGTTAGAAACTTCATTAAATATAAAAATTATAGTTTACCAAAATTTGAAAGTTAGAAATGCCTCTAAAATAACAATATTATTTCCTTAGTTACCAGATAATTTTTGATAATTGTTGTTATTGGTTGAACGAACTTTCTATACTATACAAAACAACGTTCTATAATAATTTTATTTTGTGTACTATTCTATATGGAACAAATATTACTTATATATCAAAGGATAATGAACATTGTCTGCGGAAATTTAAGTTTTACTTATATGCTGACTGAAAGCTTTTACGGAAGCACACGTTTATTATAATGCAAACTTTTTATTCTACATATCATTGGAAATTAATATCAAAAGGAAACTGTTTTATGAACAGTAGTCACGTTGAGGTCATATTTTGTCGATATAACTGAATTTTATGTAATATCCATATAATAAATATCTTTTTTGAATTCTACTAATATCATAAATTTCTAGCTATTTTAAGTGAAATGTATTAGTATTATTTCCATTACTGCGGTTTCCATTCAGCTTGTCAAATTAAAAACAACTCAAAAAATTGTATTTTTCAGTTATTCTTAAGTGAATAATTTTTATATTTCCTAACATGACATATAATAAATATTTAATACATGACATAATTATAAATTAATAGGTAATTATTAAATGTTGAACATAACTATATAAAAAGGTACAAAATTTTGATTTTCATATCATAAAGAGTTCGTTAATAAATTGTGGGAGGTTATATTGTATAAATATAATAAATGATCCCTTAAAAAGATTATCTTATAATTTTTGACACGTCTTACAGATGGCATAGACTGCATAATTGGACATGATTTACTCAGACCTTGACCATGTGTGTGATCATGTCTTTATACACATTCCTTGCAAATAAATAATTAATCATACAAATGAAAAATGGGTGGACTGCCGGAGTCAAGCAGAAATAAGGAAAGTTAAAATTTATTATTTACAACTTAGGTATCGCACATCACTTTGTCATACCTGACGGCTGTCTTATAATACAACTAACTCCTTTACACTTAGTCTAATTGCTGTAATTTATACATGATATTGAAAGTTAGATAGAAGATATTTATAAATTGTTTAATGTTATATATGTATGTGGTAATTTCCGAAATAGATTTCTATGTTTATTCAATGATATAAATTTGGTATGTTAATATTTTTGATTAATATAATTAGAATTTATCCACTCAAAATATTACTATAAGGCTTTAATGTCCCTTCTACTTATAAATCGTAACGCAAATATTTAAAAACGATAAATAAAAGCTAGGACAAGTTGGTGAAAGAGCTGCTTAGTTATAACTTAATTAAATATTGAGAAAACAGGAACACGTTTGGAAGACTTTTCTATACTAACAACGGCCTCAACATCGTTGGGTAGCCTTGTTTTCTTTATTAATATTTATTTGATGTATATAAACTTGATAATAAATTATACATTAGATGCAGTTCCCTTCTGCATTCTTTTCTGTGTTATTCATGAACTAAACATAGTTATTCTGTCTTATTCATTGCCATATTTTTTACCAGAATAGAGAATATTTCTAGAAATCATTTTGTTTGAGACACGTTGCTAACACTTATTTATAATTATGTGTATATTATTTATATGTTGTCATAGATGTAGGAATATTAACAAAGTATCGATATTATCATATATTTTCATTATATATATATTATCATACTTAGTAACAAATATGTTGAACACTTTACAATAAATAGAAACATAAATTAAAATGATTATATTTCGCTTGTAAAGAAAGGACATATCCAATAGGGTCCGTCGCACTTCGCCGAACAGAATTACAACAGAAAACAATAATACACTACTGAAAATCATGAGCATAAAATGTTTTTCTTTAGATATTTTAAAAATTTAGTCTATATCAAAAATTTTATATATGCCTTTTTGGCCGCAACTTTCATTGACCACTTACATCATTATTTCCTTTCGGCTAAATAATTAATTTGGCGCTTAAATAATAATCATTAAGAATCAAAATAAGGATGATTAATGATTACCACAAAAGAAAAGAAAATCCATAGGAAAATATTATCTGATTTCAAATAACTACGTTTTACGTTTTTCAAATCAATATTGCCATATTATATGTTCAGTTGTTTTTTTGATAGACATAGACATAGTCATTATATATTTATAATTAATAATACAGTATTGATTATTAATACATTCGATTTGGAAAATGTTGACCATACTTTCTAACTAAAACCAACAATATTGTCAAATTTAATTTTAAACATAAGTTGGGTTAATTTATTCATTAAAAAGAATATTTTTTTTTATTTAAACTATTTTGATGAAATGGTGAATAAAAGAAATGATGCAAACGTTATGAGGCATTTGATATTCATTCAACAGATTAATGAAGAATTATAAAATTATACTATACGACATTAATGTAAAACCAGAGCGACCAGTGCTGCCAACGGACTTTTGATTTGTTCCATTTGATTTGATTTGGACCTGTTACTTTCTATAAAAATCAAATGCTCTCTAAAAGCATACTTACAGCATACCTACAAGTTCATTCATACTTCTTCGTGACCAGACATTTTCACCAAGAACAACAATAATATGAGTTAATATTAAATCTTTTTTGAAAACACATTTGTTTAAAATAGCCTGGAATATTTAATATTTAACATTTAACCATTCCTTCCATGTACCAAATATATTTATATTATTATTATTATTTAACTTATAAAATAAATATATTTCAATTTTTTAAATCGCCGAGATTATGGATTATTAAATTAGAAACAAATTTAATGATTAACATTTTGTGGGTTTTAGAAAAATAACGTTCTTTTAAATACGTTATTATTATAATTTAGGTTTTCACTTTGCGTATAAAATTATGTTGAACATTGAAATAAACTCATGCTATGCACTCGTAAGTTATCATTCTCATTTTTGTGATTTTATCGAATTTTGTGATTTTAATGTATTTAAAAAATTACCGAAAACATTACGTCTTAATTGAAATACATTGAAATATACTTGTGCTCCGCACTCGTAATATGTATTTAAAGGAATACCGAAAACATTTCGTTTTAATTTGTGAGCTAAAGCAACTTTAATAAATCAACTTCATTAAATTTACATATTAATTTAAAGTCACCGCGTCAGAGGAACGTGTTTTATGAAAAATATAATACTATTTCTTTATAGTTTAATATCTAAAGATCAACTATCATATTTATTAATAGTTACAATAAAAATGTTTACATTTTATTATTTTCAACTATTTCATTACAGATTTCATATTTATTTTGATACAAGTAAAGTTGGAAATTTATGGGTAATTAGGTTTCGTACAATAAACTATTCTCCATTTGACAACTAGGTACTTTTTGCTATACAGTAATTTTTCCTTTAATCATGACTAATTTATCATGAATTATTTTGTGAAGTAGCTATATTTTGTTATATTGTTATAAATGACATTTTATGACATACAGAACACAATACAACATATACAAATGTTAGAGGAAAATATATTAATTTATAAACGTCTTAATTATGTTCACTGTTTGTTTGCTATACAATAATTCTTTCTTAAATCATGAATTATTTTTGTGAAGTATATTTTATATGAATTTATAAATGTAATATTATTAATATATTAATATTTTTAACATTATTTATAATACAATTACATAACATATTTTTTGAAACATGTCTTTATTTATGTTCGTTAAGTTTATTTTCAAATATGACTATACAAACAACATTTAAACTAAAAATAGAAAAGAAAGTAGCTGAAATCTTATTTTTATATAGGTCTAACATTTATGAAAAGAGAATCTGACACATTTGAGGGAGGGGGGTTGTGACTATTTTAAAGAATACCTTACAGATCAATGAAACAGAAATCACACCCTTTGAAGAATATTGGATCCGCCATTTTGCGGGTATTTTTATATAAGTGTGTCGATGAACATTAATGAATTGATAAATTTATTTACGCTGCGAGAACTATAAGGCCAAGCCAAAATATTTTTCAATCTACCATAAGGTATGACGTGTCTTTCGTTTTTATATCTCTACTTCATATTACGCATCATTGGGGAAACAGTTTAAACTTTGAATGTTCGTATGACTAAGATTGATCGTATAAGAACATCCGTACGATTGAGGTATAAATTGTATCGTATGACCAAACTGTGGAACACAAGAATGGTCTTACGAACATTCTTTGCTAAGAATTCGTAAGATCGTTAGGTTAAACGGGCCTCAAAATGTATGTATTGTTATTATTATAATATTATATAAACGAACACATAGTTTAAATTATAAATATTATGCTAAGCTATGAAAAATATTCAAAAGTTAATTTTGATGAGAAGAACAATTTTATGATTAATAAAACTTGTAATATTCACTGAAGTGTGATTTATAAAATACAAGTTCCGCTAAAATATAGTTAAAATAAAATAAATTATATAAAATTATAGTTCATGGTAAAATTGTTTGCTGAAAATTATGTTATATTTTCTATTTACCAAATTAATCATATTTTTCATTTTCAATAAAAACGGTAAAATCGATAAAATCAAAAAAATATCGATAAAATCACAAAAATCAATAAAATTATAAAAAATGGATAAAATCACAAATATCACAATTGAAAATAGCTTTGTTTAGATTAGTTTAAAAGTGGAAAAAAAATTTTTTTTGGTGTAAAAGATTGAAAATCGATATTGACCATGAAAACAAACTTTTTTCTAAGCCCAACGCTTGATTTCATCTACACTTTCATTCAGAAATTTGGTATAATAGATTAATCGATAAAATTAATAGGAAATTTTTATAATTATTTTGTTGGTTATTAGTTATTTTTTATATGTTTTTGTTTTTAGTTTTCAGTTTTTAGTTTTAGTTTTAGTTTTTTAATATTAGTTATTAGATTTTTTTAGTTTTTAGTTTTATGAAGTTTTGTGTTTTATGTTTGATGCCTGGTGTTTGTTGTTTGTTGTCTGTTTTTTATTAAGTTCGTTGTATAATGTTTGTTGTTTGACGTTCGTTGAATGAAGTTTAATATTTTTTTTGATGTTAGCTGTATAAAGTTAAATGGTTGTTTGATGTTCGTTTGTTTTAAGTTTAATGTTTGTTGTTTGATGTTCTTTAGTTAGTTATTAGTAAGCACCAAAAAAATCGCAATTTTACTAAGGCTTGATATTTGGCTATATTCGGCAAATCGCGATTCGGCGAAATGAGATTTGGTGAAGTGCTCTAAGGCCCTATTCAATAATATTTGTCACTTTGAAATTAATTTAAAAATTTGGTAATTGGATATGGATTTATAATACACTTTTTTCTTTTTTTAATACTTTTTGTTTGTTTAATAATAATGTTTTTAATACATCTGCCTTTTATTTATACTTTTTATAGGTACTTAATTGATAAACTTATTCTAATTAATTTGATATTTTTAAGAAATGGAAATGTGGGTTTAAATGCGAATATGTTTTTTCAATAAGAAATTGTTCAATTACCCTTAAATTATTATTGTTGATATACGATTTCTTTATAAAGATCGTTCAAAGAGGAAATAACTTATTTAAGGCCCAAGAATATTATAATAGTGTAAATATGCTGTCTCTTCCTCATCAACCAGCATTGATGACCAGCAAAGAGCACACAATGATCAAAATTTTGCCTAAGTATACCTACTTTATATTAACTCAATGTATAAAGTATTACCATTAAACAATTTCTTTGAAGTATGTAAAATAATAGTTTTAACAAGAAACAAATTTCCGTTTATATTTGTATATTTGACAGATAACTAACGATTGCCATATGGATGAATGCCATCCCTTAAGTTATTAACTAAGCTACTTTGTATCGTATATGCCGAAGGAGAATATAAAATAATGATTATTGAATAGTAACAAATAAATTATTCAACATTAAAGTAATTTTTCATTTTTGATGCTTTTGTTTCAATTTAAGGTTACTGATAATTATGAAATACTAAACTATTTTAATTACAGAAAAAAATGTGTAAAAAATTATTTTGTATAGACAAAAAAGTATTATTAGAAATTATTTAAAATTTTAAATCTCAATAAATATATTTAAAGGATCTGAATAAAGGGAGTAATTCATTACTTTAGATATATAAACAAAATATGGAAATAATTTCTTTGCAATAAAAATTAAGAACCATACAATCTGGCTTGACCTATAATTCCATATTTTGATATCTTTTAAACACGTTAAGATTATAAGCTTATTTTATTTGTGTTTGTTAAACTAATATGAGTTACAGTTTTCTTTAATCAAATATTGAATAGTGCTTTCATGGAGTATATAATAGGTATATATTTAAAACTTTCCATGCTTTTACTTTTTTTCATCTTGATATCTTTAAACAAAATATAGCTGTCTAAATTAAGGTAGTATTTTGAAAAGCTACAGAAATATAAAATTAAATGTATACAAAACTAGTTGCGTGTGAGGTTACATACATAATTGCATAATTCTAACTCATAAAGTTTCTCTTATTCAACAAAATGAATAATTCAAAGTTGAAATTCTCTTCCCGAAAATGTCATTGAAACACCCAGTTATGATAAGTACTAAATAAACTAGCATATTGAGTTATATAAAACATTCATTGCATACATTTATACTGTCCCACTAAATGCAATATTAAAATTAAGAAATACTAAATTTAATGCATTTTTTCATAAAACAGTTCTGACTTTATGCCTAGAAATAAATTTCAGCATTCAGTAATGTGCCTGGTAAGCCATAAGTTCAGCCCGATTTTTTTAATTTTTTCCATTTAAAAGCATGATACACAAGCGATAATAAAAAAGCTGTTATTATGAAACACAAGCGTATTTTAAAACACATCAATTTACAAGCATTTACAAACACTTACAAGGCTCAAATTGTTTGCCATTAAAATTGAGGCCTCCTGAAGTCTGGCAACTACGCTTCGAAAAACTTTCGAAAAAATTTCAATGTCGATAGTTGCGAACTTATCTTTGATGATTTGCTTCAACAAGACTATGGTCAGCGACTTCTCGGCATATACAAGCTCTTTCATAACCCTCACAAAAATAAGTCAGGAGATCGAACAGCCCCCATTTAATTGAACCGCTGGTTGAATTAATATAGCTTGTGTCATTAAATATAGCTTTTGTAGAACTCATGCTTTTAAAACGATTAGTTTAGTACTTAGGAAATCGGGCGGAACCTATGGCTCACAAATTTAATGTTATACCAGTATTGTCCAATAACTTTGATAATTATATAAAATTAGTGACTAATCGTGCACAAATTTATAGTATTAGGCAATCGTCAACACAAATGTTTAAACCAAGATCGTAATTTAATTCCTAAATATATAATTTAATCTGAATATTACAATTATTTAATATTGATTTAATTAATAGCTTATCAAATAATTATATAAGTGTTAACATATGGTTATTTCATGAATTCTGTATTTTATTATTTAGCGCCATTAAAATTTATTAATTTGTCGATTCAAAATGTTATTTTGATGGTTGAGTTTTTTTACTGAAAAATTCGTAATTTTTTAGTTTTGAAGTATTTCTAATTTGACTTTTATGATTATGGAATTTTTCTAAAGATATATAAAGGTTTTATTATTTGTTTAATTATTGTAAACAAATAATTTCAGTATTTATATCTATTGTAAAATAAATAATTTAAATCTATTATAAAATATAATTATGGTCATATCAAACAAAATCACTAATTTCACTCATTGAGAAAATAAAATTGTGAAACCCTCTTGACAGCTCTTCAATCCATCACCGAGTCGCCCATAATTAAAAACGAAAGCGAAACCTATTGATTTAATCCTATAAAAGTGATTGATTATCACCAACAAACCTTAAAGAGTGGCTCGCTTGGCGGAAGCTGCCTTATGTTCATATATAGCCCTCAATAAGGATCAATATATTTTACAATTGTCACAGTCACTCGAGCAATCCCTTTGATCCAAGATATTCCACATAAGTGATGTTTGACAGAACTACTAATATTAGATATAAAAGGAATACTTAAGGAAATTCATTCCTCTACTATATACGAGTTCCAAAAGTTTCACAATTTTGCCATCAATTCATTAAATAAGCACAGGATTTGTGAATTTATTCGACTTTATAGTTTCTTGTGATTTTGTAGCTGAGCATGTTAATTTTACGTTCTTCTTATTATAGCACTAAAACGGAGATTTCAAAGTTGAAATAATTTTGTTTCTTCTTCTGTTTGTCACAAATTCTGCATTTCTTCATTTAAAAATAGTTTCACATTTAATGTTTTATGAAATAAAACTTAATTAATATAAATTGAACTTTAAAAATAATAGAATTTAATTAAAATTTTAAAGTAGTCAAATTTTATTTAATTGAAATTCTCGTATTATTTGTTATCTATTTATACAATATATTCAGACTAAATTTTTTTTATAAAATATGCAATATATGTTAATTAAAATAGTATATAAAATAATATCTTCATTTGGTAAACTAAATTTTCACAGATTCGAAATTTCAAATGTAGCATGCAAAATTGCACATTGCAGAGGACATGAATTCACTTTTTAACAAACTTCTATTTATAAATAACTAAAATTGAATAGTACTGTATATTAAGTAGAATATTTCAAATTGGCCACAAGTTGCACAGTGTGGACGCAAAATAAAATTCGGTATAGTTATCAGTTCTGTTTATTGTCTTCATTTTAAAATAAGTTATACAAAAAATTATAAATCCTTCAAAGGATATTAAATAATCAATTAATAAAATTAACTGTTCAATATTTGTTTTTTGTTCTTAAACTAATTCATTATTATTTCAATTAAAAATTCAAATTATCGTTATTTAATATTGAATCAAAATATTTTTTAATGATTGAGGCAAATCGTTTTCAAATGTTTGTAACAATGTGAAATTCACACAATCCCTTTTACTTATATTTTAATAATTTTCAATTAATTAAATTTCATCCAAATCTGGTCCCAACGATTCTAAAAGCATGCAGTGTCAATTTCATAAAAACTCTTATTTTGTTTGCAATTATTCGATATTTGTAAATTGTATTCAGCTATCACATTTCTTTGGCATATTTAGAAGTTAAATATCTTCTGTAAAGACAATAAACAGATACCGTATATACTCGAATAATCGCCGGGGCGTTTATTATCAGCGAAAATATTTTGACCCGGCTATTATTGAAGGCCCGGCGATTATTATAAATAAAGCTTTTCCAAAGAAGCTTAAAAAATGTTTAGGTCCAAACATATTTATTGACTGTATAAAAATATAGGTACCTATACGGTATATGGTAGGTAATAAATTTGTTTTACTTATAAAAAGTATGTACTAGGTACCTAGGTAATAATAAAAGTCATCATATTAGTACAATTTTGTTTGTTTGACTCAGACCCGGCGAATATTCAAGGCCCGGCGTTTATTGTGATCGATATATTTTTGACTCGGCGATTATTCAAGGCCCGGCTATTATTCTAGGCCCGGCTATTATTCGAGTTATTTTGGGATTATTCAAGAATCGGTTGGATTTTTTTTTCTAATTATATTAGGAGGAGTATTTGAGATTTTGAAATAATTCCTTTTAAAGTTCATAAACTGTTTTTAGAAACTTTTGAAATAATACTATATTTTTTAAGATCAGTCTTGTAAAAACTAAAACAACAAAACAAACTAATTAATGCCTAGAATCTGAAAAATCAAAAACAAATAAATCTTTTTCTATAAACTATTAATTGAACTTCTAATACGAATTAATATTGATATTGATATTGATATTGATATTTATATTTATATTTATATTTATATTTATATTTATATTTATATTTATATTTATATTTATATTTATATTTATATT
>JAUZNC010007095.1:0-28212 GCA_034780395.1 Vannuccia rotundouncinata | reverse complement strand
GCGTGTGGGCAAGTAACTTCAAAAGTTAATTTCTAGAGGTTAATTAGAGGTTAATTAAAAGTTATTGAGACTATAACAGTAAATTACGATATTATTATAACGAGATTAAATCCCTACAAAGCGTAATTTTAGATTGCATATCTAGTTATTGGTCGGTCTAGATAAATATTATATAGGTCAATGGATGACACTAACACCTTTAAATGATAGAAACATAATCATAGATAGTCCATTATGATTTTTATATCGATAAATAGTTAAAAAAATTAGTCTAATCTTTATAACGCCAAATCTGTTCTTCTAAACAAATTGTTATAACTTTTTAATTTACACGAAGATTATATTATTATTGATTAATGATTGGACCTTTCACTTAATGTGTATGTATGATCAAGTGTGACCAAGAGCGGCACTAGCACCCTCCCGCTATGGGTGACCGTGGTACCAACATTAATTGTACAGATAATGGACGTCTGCCGTGTTGGGAGGGTTGGTTTGGACCACAGAGCTGCAGGTTTTCTTTTCTTTTTTTTATACTATAGCAGGTTGTTTGACAAGAAAATGACCATTTCTTATAAATGAAAATATTTAATTAGGTTTTAAAATTTGATGGTGTATTTATGATTTTAAACATAAAACTGATCTCTTCATAATAAAATAAAAAATATAACACGCATCTCTCATTATTTTATTCTTAGATATTCAGAAAAATACGGAAATAAATTAAAATGAAATGTCTTCATTTTCTGTTTTATTATGAAGAAATCAGATGTATGTTCAAAATTATGTACAACAAAATTTTTTAAAACTGAATTAAACCTTTCATTTTATAAGAAATCGGTATTTTCATGTGGAAATATAAACAACTATGGGTCCAAACCAACCCTCTCAACACAGACAGACCCCCATCATCTCCGAATACAGGGGGGGGGGGTCATAGTTGTTATCTGGTTCCTCATAGCAGGACTGTAAAATATCATTAGATTGATTATGTTCGATGTTCAGGAATCATCATTGAAATTCTTCTTTATAGGATATTTATCGAATATAAAAGGTTTTAAATGCAGCATTAAATTAATGGTTTGCTTTTAAAATGAAATATTTAATAATAATAATAAATAATTTATTTTAAAGTTTAGGACTAAAAAAGGTATTTAAAATGAAAAATTGAGTGTATATGATAGCCTTGTTATGAAATGCATTAAATGAATCTTTGTATAAATCAATAACCAATCAATTTAAACGGGAAACAAACTGTTCATCAATAATCTTTGAACGTCAGCAGAAATTGACAAATCCTGGAAAGGGGCGGCCTAGAATTGACAGCTTTTCAGTTTGGTATCAATCAGATATCATTAGATTTATTCCTTATAGGCTAGTATTTAAGAGACAAAACTACAATCTCAAGAGAGCCGAATATTATTTTCTTAAATAGATGTGAATTAAGTTTCTATGAAAAGAAGACACCGGCAAAAATCTAAAGTTGAACGGCAAACAATAATCGAGGAAAGAGTTTCCGAATGATGAATTCTGTTCATTTCAGCAGGAAGATGAAAATATGACTTAGTCCAAGATATCTGCACGAGGATGTATGAGATTAAAACAAAGACAACATGTTGTTTGTTGGCGTTCAAGTCAGCTGAAAACTTACATTGATCTCCTTGAGCTCCTGATTCTGAAGACTCTGCAGAGGATCCAGGAAGTTCTGGCGAGCGTTGTCTTCCAGGGTGTACTTGATGTCGGCCAATTGTCTGAAAGAGTCGCCCGCCTCGGCCAAACAAGCCCCAAAATGTGAATCGTCGCCCAGTTCTCGGCCGTTCCTGATAAGACACTCGCTGAGGTGGCCCTCTGGTTGGGGGTACATCGTGCTGACGGCTTTTCCCTGGAGCTTGTTGAAGGTGTTGACGGTGGTCAAACGTGCCCGCGAGGCCGGGTTGGGCTGCAGGAACTCGGCCGTGCGAACGACAACCTCCTCGATCATTTTACTCGTGACATCGATTTTCTACCGAAATCAGATCAATAAATTATCAATAATGCGATCGAGATATTCTTTATTTAATAATAGGGACCAATATTAATGCATGCGTTTATTCAAAATTTAAATTGGAAACAATTTTATAAAGGATATCTTGATTCTAAAATAAAAGATTGTTGACTACAAATTAAAATAGATAAAAATATTGTTTCCTACTCTTTCCATTTCAAGAAATTCATGATCCAACTCAGTTCCTTTGGCACCACCGATCTTTTCAGTTAGCAGCTATAAATAGAAGAAAAAATTCAATAAAATAAGTCAGGGAAAATAAAAAAGAATCACTGAAACAGCCTGTCATTATCTCTTTTGAATTTAATGATTTTAAATAATGAATAATATTAGACGATAATAAATTAAATAATTATCCTTCGAAGAATCTTTAAAGCAAAAAAAATAAATTCAAGTTAAAACCATAATGTTGGATCCATTGCGTTGAGAGTAGCCAAAATAAAATACAAAGACAGACATTCAGGTATTGTGTTAAATAAGATATCAAGTGATGCTTTAAAATTGAAGTAATCTAAGTAAAATTAATTGATAGATTAAATATAATTGGAAAATTATTCAAACAAGTAGTTAGCTGCAAAATAAGTTTAAAAATTCATTATCAATTCATAAAAGAATAATTCGAGATATTTTACAAAAACTCAAAATTCCATCTTATTTCATATATTATATTTAATTAGTATTGAATAGAATATATGTATTGGGTTTTATCTATATATAATGATGAATTCTAAATTGCTGTTATAATAAAATTCCTTAAAGCAACTTCATTTTTTTACTAATGTATTTAATTTATAAAAAAATATTGTGACACTACGTATTATTCAAGAACTGTATTTTTAAAAGGAATATTTTAATAATTAAAAACATTGTTATCATTCATAATTATTATGTTATAATTGGAATTCACTTGAAGCTAAATATATACTAAATACTCTAAATTATCATTTCTTAAACTGCTGATTCTCTTAATGATAAAATATAATATTTATTGATGTTCATGATAATTTTTACTATTCAGATTAAATATATTTAAAAAATTAGACTGGACAGTCTGTGAATAAAAACTGGTCAAACCTAAATCTTCTATAACAACAATATTATTCATTACAATAAATTAAAAGACATTCCATTAAATGACATTACATGACATTCGAGTTCTGTCTCTCTAAAGGAATGCATAAGAAATCATTTACATTAGTAAATTTCAAACTGTCATTGTATTATTAAATAATACCAGTATATTTGTTGTGTGGAAAAATTTACATTCTATTAAAAATATTCAGAATAAGGATATTAATGTGCTAATCAGTGAATTATGATATTAAATTTTCAAAAGATATTATGAATTTAAAATAGAATGTAAAAACATTTCACCTTTTACCAATGGCATGTTAAAATCAACATTTTCAAAAATGTTATCTGCATTTCTATTTGCTGAATTTAAAAAAATAGTTATGACATTCATAGTTTTGGGAATCACAAATTGACAGAAAACACATCCCCAACCCCCTAATTCAATATGTGAGCATTCACACAGCGTTTATAAATAATCTACTATTGTGAAATTAAGTTAATGAATTTGATTTCATTGTACATTATTTACATTATTCCACCTAATTTGAAAAAGTTCTGTTTTTATGAAAAGATAAATAATTTATTTTACATTATTTTAGTCAATGAATAAAACAATATTAAATCAGTTTGATTACTCAATGATTCTCAGAGAAATTTATTGAGATGAGTACTTTCTTTTGATACAGAAAGTTTTACATAATTACTATTATAATAATTATTTTGTATATTTTTTGTTTTGTTTTTACTTCATATTCAAAGTAACCTAATGTAATATTTGAAAATGGAATCATATTAAAAGGGCATAGAAGCAGGTTTCTGGAGGTGAAAATTTTGTTGATATAACAAAACATTCTTTTCTAAAAAATTGTATGATGTTCTCTACTTAAATTTAATTAAAGTAGAGAACATTCATACCATTTTTAATAATTTATTTGCTAATTATATTAGGGCATATTTATTTTAGAAGTAATTGTTAAATATATACTCATTATTTATTACATATTTTTTTATACATAAAGTCAGCTAATACTCAGAAAAATATAGCTGCACCTTACACATAGAGAATATTAATAATCTACAGAATTTGTAATATATTGATTTTTCTCTATCTCCTTCTTTCTGTATTGAACTTTATTGTATACTATATTCCTATGTCCTAGTATTATGAATTCATTTTAATCATGTTTAATTATATATAATGCAAACAAACAAATATATATATTTTTCTAGTGTAATATAATCTATTTATAAACTATTTTTATACTACAACATTTAATTGTGACAGAAACATGACAAATTTGATGAAATTGTTTAATGTATAAAATGATATACATAAATATTTAAATCAAATGGTTTTCACTCATTAATAAATAACAATAAATAAAAAATTACTGACCAATAACAGGCCTATTAGCATTATCCCAATTCTGACTTTTTTTGACAAAATTATACATAAACATTTTTTTAAATAATTGTATCTTAATTTCCAACATGATCCTTCTAAGAGCCAATAAACTGATACCTAATATAGGAATACCAATATAATTATAAATAATATAGTTTACTGATTATTTCAATACATTATTTATATGTAATATATTCATTGTCATAATTAATCCCTAATAATTATTTAATAAACCAAATATGTATTTATAGTTTGTAATAGCCTTGACAGTTGGTACAGAACCACTTGCCAGTTATTCAGTCATATATGGCAATTGTTCACTACATAACTGCCTGATAGTTATTTAGCTTAAAAATTTAATATAAATATATTGTTACATCAATGTATAAGTTTAAATATAATCATTTTAATATTTTAAAATATAATTTTTAAATTAAACATAATTATACAACCATCCTGGATCAAATTTTGCCTACCAATCAATTTTGGTCTATTTAAGAATGAATAAAAGAGTTTTGTTAATATGGTCCTTATACTATATTCTTGTCTGGCTTAATTCCATTCAGCTCAGGACAGATTAATCTGGAGTGTATTACAGATAAAGTGTACTGAAAAAAATATTAAATTTAATATTTTTGATTTTAAAATTTAATTTAGTTTAAATATTAATATAATATATTTACAAAAAAGTTATGATCATTAATACTAGAACAACAAGGAATTTTCACTACTGATAACTACAGAAACCGTCAATTGACTGTATTGTTTATTTATAGGTTTTTTATTCTACTTTTCTTTTTTCTGCATATAATTTTTTTTTAAAGTTTGTTATTTATTAGATCCATTATATTCACACAAAATAATAAAAAATTACAGCACAAAATTGGTTATATAAATATTAACTACATAATAGTTTTTGTGGAATATGTTAGATAAATTAATATTGTCAGTCATTTGAACACATATTACTGCATACAAGTTGAACACAATTTTGGAGAACATTTTCCACACACTGGTTCCTGTTGTTCTGTTCTTGTTACTCTCACCACAACACTGTTTTCTTACAGGATGAGGTTCTGCAACATTCAAGTCATCATGAATTTCTGGAGGATCTCTAACATGTTGACATTTATTTTGATTTGGAGTTTTATGTGTCATTTCTTCCACCAACTTTTCAATAAATTTTCATCTACTAATTGTGGAATGTGTTGCTTCTTTGTAAACGATCCAGCCATTGTTGAAAGACATATCAATTAAATTATGAAACACATGCATAGGCCAGCGTCATAATGCAACCTTCGTAGAATGGTTATGAAGCATTTTATTCAAAATATCAATGCCAACCTTTTCTTTGTTATACTGCAAAACAGTCTCTGGTTTATTGTTTGGGTTGTTCTTGCATAGTACCTGTACATCTCGATGGAGTGATGAGAGCAGCAAAACAGACTTTTTAGCTTTACATTGAAAATGTGTCAATGTTATTTCTAAATCCACTGGTTAGTTTTTACAATTGGTGGCATGTCTTGTCAATTATGTCTTACTGTTCCGAGTAAACTGAAACCTTGAGCTTGAAGTCATTGTGCAAGGTCAAGCAACATAAAATAGTTGTCCATAACTAAGTGATGACCACAGTTTTGAAATGGTTCAGCTAATTTCAAAACAACTCCACTTAGCAAGCTAGCATTCAAATTGTTGTCAATATTTTCTTGACCTACATATGGAAATCCATTTAGTAAGTACTTCAAGTTTGCATTAACAAGTAGCCAAAATTGTATTCCAAATTTGTCTGGTTTGTTTGAAATATATTGAATAAATGGGCATTTACATTTACATTTACAAGCTAATAGTTGTTTATCAACTGTCAAAGTGGTGTTTGCATTGTAATAAAGAGAAAAACAGACTGTTCTGTCTGTTTCCCTTCATTACTAGAGATACAATCTAATCGAATAGCAGCACACTGGATTGGTTAGCCACATCGTATCACACTACCTATCTATACAAGAATAAATAGCAAGGCAACCAACCTTTTCCTTGCTATTTATCATTGTATAGAACATTATACACTAACATTTCTCAATAACCATTAATTGATGGTCACCGGAATTCTAGGTAATTTAATCTGGTATAATTAAACAATAGGAGATTTCATGAATTTTTTTGTAATTATATACATCATAAAAATTAATTAAAAGTAATGAAAAACCAAATTTTTAAATATTGCAATTAAGAGATGGCATTAAAGAAAGTAATTCATTCCCGTCAATTGACAGATCTCATGGTTCTAGTGTTAACAGGAACATTTTACTGTACTTTTTTTGATTTTCAGAATTATTTATTAAACCATGACTGAGTATTTATAAAATGGAAATTATAAAAAGTCAGGGAGGCATAAACAAAAGGGGTATTATACAGACCTCAGCCAGCCTGCATTCCATGACAATTGTGTTCTGGATATTATGTAAAGGTTATATCCTGCATACATAATACACCCAACCCTATCTATCAATAGTTAAATTTAGTAGTATTGATAAATATCTGGAGTATAATTGTGATAGAATGCAGGCTGGATCAGACCCCAGATAATTCTGCCTGCAGCCTTGATAATTATAAATTTATTTAAACAAAACACTATATATGCTATAACAATAATTTTGGTTATAATATAATTAAGTAAATGGATTCAAATTATAAAGTGAGGTTACTATTTTGGGCAATTAAATCTAATGGAAATAAAACTTGGACAAATTGTTAACTATATTTAGAGTGAATGCCACTTAGTCTATAGAAATATAGAACAAGCTGCATATTTCTGAAAGATTCTTACATAAGATATATATAATTTACCTGATTAGCCTTGTTTAATTGTTTTTTAAATCCAGCAAAAGACATGACTAAAAAATAATTACATATATCTGAAGAATACTCGTTTATTGAAAATAAGCGCTTTGTTTTAGAGTTGTTTTAATCTACATATTCAGTTAGTAAAAACAAACACAAACACTCATCAAATAAATTATTGACATATTTTACCCATTTTAATATACAGCTATAAATCTAATCAAAAAATATTTTCATAGATTTATCTTCAACACAATAATAGGTTGTAATAATCTTAGATACTTTTGAATACTCTTTTGACTTATGTTTTTATTTTTAAAATTTGACATTTCAATCAAATTATTATTTATTTTATAAAATATGTTTAGGTATCTATAATTTTTTTGTTTTATGATTATCACATTTTTACTAACAAAATGTAGATATAAATATGTTTACATTAAATCAAAAGGGGCCATTCACAAAAGACGTTACGTTGGAGGGGCCAATTATTCTAAGGGGGGGGATGACCTGTAACGCCAATTAAAAGTATGGAGGTGGGGGAGTATATTCGATTCTAATACTTTTCGCTAATAATTTTTTTTAGAAAATTAAGTAGTTCTTTAATTCAGTTTAAAAAATCATTAAATTTTGATTTTATCATATTATTAAAACATTAAACCATTATTTCCAAAACTATGAAATTATTAACTTTAATAAATGTTTAAATTTTATTATATTTTTCCATACATATAAGTTGGCTGAGGGGGGATGTCCGTGCGTAACGTAATTATATTATACAGGGGGTGTTTAATTTTGCGTTACGGTGCGTAACGGTGGGGGGTGGGTTTTCTGAAAACACTGTAACGTTGCAGTTTAAATATATTATATTTTACTGTTTTCGAATTAAGTATAATAAATTAAAAAGTCGTATATTGCTCGCCTCATCTTTTTTTATGGCGCACGGGGGGCAATATCGTGTGACAATTATAATTAGGCTATGTTATTACATATTGCCAATAAACATTATATATCTAGGTCGGTATAAAATACTTTAAATAGATCTGCAATCTGAAAGTAATGCATTTAAAATTCTTTGACAAACAATTAATTCATTTTGATTACTCAATTTGAAGTTTTTGATAATGACTATATGACACGCTAGCTGAGCATAAACTTTTAGATTGCAGATCTAGTTATACAAGTTATAGTGGAATGTCTATGATATTGAGAAATTAATTAATTATTTTATTTTGATAAAATTCTTTAAAATTTGTCCCAATGTGTCAAAATTTTCTCAGTCTGCGTTTTAATTATGACATAATAATTAGTTTCGCTTTTATTCAGAATTGAAATAATTTTTAGGTATTCAGAAAATCAATTTTACTCTATTTTAGTGATAAATTGAACAAACAAGTCTATTTTTTACTCTCTTGTTTGAGAACAATGAAAAGGGAAACATTTATAACAATAATTACATGATAAGATTCATCAAACCACAAGGAATAAAATTGATATAATTGAAAATATTTCAAAAAACAGATAATATTGAAATAAAACTTAACATTTTACCTAATTGACAAAATTAATTAACAGATTACGTAAATAAAACAAAATTATAACATTCAATAATTTTAAATAAATATTTAATTGAATAAAAATATATAACCATTTCCTTCCTAAATGTTCGAAATAAGAAACGAAGAAAAAAGATATTTAAAGTGTCAATCAAGAATAATCGATACTTCGTGTTTTGGTAGGACATGACGGTGGGTACATTCTAGGAGTATATATATATAATATATAAGTACACCAATGTTCTGGCGGGTTTCGCGGCGAAGAAAATTGACAAAGTAGATTTATACTTATACATATTAACAATATATAACAATATACGTAAAACAGGCAAATATCAGCCACCTTAAAAATTTGGCGACTAAAAACCTGCCTACTATACCTAAACTGAATGTAACTATCCTGGAACTTTTTTAATGTCTCTTTTTTTGACAAAGACATTTTTATTCTCTCGTTTCGTGACATTCTGATTCCTGCAGTGGCACATTTAGAGGGCACTAAATTTGTTATTGGTGATAATTATCTCTCATCGCATTTTTCAGTAGAAGTTTTTGACAATTAAGGCTGTAGCACATGATATTAATTTTTTCGCTCTCCTTCCAAATGCGAGACATCTTATACAGCCTCCTGATGTGACAGCCTCCATATTCCGAAACAGTCGTTTAACATCATGCTTTTCAGTTGTGGCAGATGATTAAGAATCCCAGAAAGCAAAATCTTATCAGTGGTTTTAAAGCATATGGTTTGTCTCCACTAAATTCTTCGATTCCACTTCAACGACTTATCGATTCTAAAGAACATCAAGCCAGTACCAGTGAAGTCAATATTCGCCACGACTTGGATTCAACCCTTGTTGATATGCTTCAGGAAATGCGTGGGCAAAATACCAAAAGAAAACCTCGTGGAGCTAAGGTTCCGGCAGGCAGACCTATCATGCCACAAGACGTCTTGGAAGGTCGAGGTCGTGGTGCAGTTTGCCCAACTGGACGAAGTCGTAGTTCTTACGAAGACACACAAAATGAGTCTTCATCCACAAATGAAAGTGATAGCAGCAGCGAAGAAATATGCGGCATTTGTGGAGTTGATTATCAAGGATATCAAGTGGAAGACTGGGTCCAGTGCATCTTATGCAACATATGGACTTGTGGTGGGTGTAATAAGGGCACAAAAAACATGCACTTCAAGTGCACACAGTGTTTATAAACTATAACATTATGTTTACTTTACAAGAACATTGCTAAATATATTTTTAAAAAACATTTTCTGAGGGTGGCTGATATTACTTTATTTTTGTTGTAAAAAAATATGTTATACATCTGCTTTCCGTTTTAAAAATTATACATAGTACCTATAATATTTTCACTTCCTTTTTCTGGAATTAAGTATAGTGTCTGCGCTTTACAAAAACAATATATATATTTGTGGTTGACATGGAAAGATAAATATTTTAAAAAACACTTAAAAAGTTGCTGATATTTGCTTGTTTTACGTTAGATAAATAATTATACATAACAATATAGATATATATATATATATAGTCAATCAACAAGAACATTTAAACATTTAACATTAAGCTTATATACTATAATTTACAATAATTATAGTGTGCATAATTATATATGAATTTGACATTCATGAACTATTTTATGGTATATGGTATATTATATATTAATAAATTAAACAGTATATTTTGGAAATTCGTGATATTCGGATCCTAATGTATAAAAATATCGATATTAAACCAGTGGTATCGTAATTAACTTCTCTATACATTGGCAAACTACTACGCTTTTTACGTTGGACCATTCGTCTGATATAAATATGGACAAATCAATTGACTTAAATTCTCCAGAAAATCATATTATTCAAAAAATAATTTATATAGTACACCTATAAAAGGACAATAACTATTCATAAAATATATAAAATTAAAGAAACTTGTATTAAAGAATTATATTGACCGATTTTGTCTATAATACATCATTTCACAGCTATAAGGTGTCCCATATATCATTGCCGTTTTTACTCTGCTTGTTCGATGCTCTCAATCGAGACTGTAACCTAATCAGTGAATCAGGTGGAAATTACCTCTAATTATGCAATTATTAGTCTTTCTAATTGCCCAACAATCATGTTTTAATATATACTAAACAACTATAATTCTCGTTAAAAAAGTATCTAAATTTAAAAAAAATACGACAAAAATATATGGGACACCGTATATATTTGGAAAATTATGGGTGGAACAAGATTTCACCTTTTTCTGTTTTGTCTGTTTTTTCAGACACAATTTTATTCAATTTGTCAATCGTTTAGATTCATATTTTTAAGATATCAACGATATTATTAAACACAAACGTGAATGCAATGTAGCATGATCATTTTTTATAAAGATTAATTTAATATCCAAAAATTAATTTAATATATTCTCGGAATGTTAAGAAGCGCCTTGATTGTCCTGCCGAATTGACTGTTCTAGACCAACAGACAAGGTTGCGATGCTTCGTGGGTTTTGCAATGGCTGATTTTGAGCAGCCCGGTTTCGAAATATTCTATTACGGAGTAATGCAGCACTTTTATCTCTGAGCTCTCTGTTGGCAGTGATGTATGCAACCTGAAAGCATTTAAATTAAATTATATCTTAAAACTTTAAACAAAGGGTCAATAATAGAATTTAAAAATGTAATTCATTAAGTATAATACGTCGACTATCATGATAAAAATAGATGTAATGAAATTACGTCCTAATCATGGTTAACAAAAATATAGATTGAATAATTGTATAAAATCATAATATTGACAACAACCCATGTACTTGAACATATTAATATTTATAAACATTCCTATTATATATTAAATTATCAGTTATGAATCTATATAAATCTACAGAAGCGAATTAGATAATTAAAATTGTTGATCATCGCCATTTTATTCTATAGCAGTATTGAACATTAACTTTCTTCTGTTACTCATCTTGACAAGACTTACCGGATTCATGCAAAAGCTTAGCTTGAATATCAGAAGAGCCCATTCAACAAACACTCTGTTTGGTTTGTGTAATAACGAAATCATTTGAATTAACAAAGCTGCCGATAACAAAATTTGACAAAGAAACATGGCCAGACTTCCACTCGCTCGTCTTATTTTTTCTGCACGATCAACTGTGGGTGTCTTCAATATATTCACAGCAATCGAGAAATACAGAATCAAACTCATGACAGTAGGTAATATGGGAGAAAATACGAATACAATGGCTTCCGATATTTTAATTAGCGAACATCGTCCAATTTGTACATTGTAACCGAAAGTTTGTAATTGTGTTGAGTGTAAAATAAAATAAGTTGAGATAGATACTAAAACAGTTATTATTAAAATCAGAAACGTCGATCTAGTGGTATACAATTTTCGATAAAGTATAGGTTTAAAAACAGCGAAGAAGCGATTGATTGCGATAATGAGTTGTCCATTGTTGGAACAAAATGTAAACGAGCGCTGAAATATAAACAAAATTGTGCAGAATGCATCATTTCCAAAATATATTTTATTCAAAGCAAAATAGGACAATCTCAATGATTCGTACAAACACATTTGAGTGTTAATCAAAAGATCGGAAATCATTACACCAAAAGTTAAATAATAATGGGGTTTATGGAGTGTTTTATCCAAAACGATAACAATGACAAACCAAAGATTGCCGAAAACTCCAAATGCAGCAATTATGGTCATCAGAATATTCTGATACAAGTTAGATGTTATGGGTGCAGTTGAATTCATTGTTGCAACTGTTTTGCGAATATAATAAAGAGAATAAATAAAGTTAAAATTAAGATATAAACCTAATTTGTAAGAGTAGTGAAATATATAAATTTATTCATTTCCAATTTCTCGAATCATTTTGTCCAATTATTAATTGTTACAATGCAAGATCTTTATTTACGTTATTTAACCCAATCAGAAGCGAATATATAGCTGACGTTTAAATTTCTTAAAATACCAAGTTATTTTTTAATTAATTGTTGTATTTTGTATTACTTATTTTAATAATTAAACATAAATTCTGGTAGTAAAGGCAATTTCAAAAATGATTAACTTTGAATGATTAAAAGATTTAGTAATTTCTTTTTAACTTCAAACTAATAACTTTAAATGAGATTGCGAGACCACTAATTATGCTTAAAACCAAACAAATAACATTTACAGTGCACACAGTTTAGTTATCATGTTTTAATTTTTTGTATTGTTAGTTTGTCATATTTTAATTAATTTAATTAAATGTTGTTTACAGTAAACAGAGTCCCTTACTATTGCAATAATTTTTGGATTTGTCACACACACAATTCATCATTTAATTTCGAACAGAACACATCATCAACATTCCTTAATTGTTAGAACTACTTTAATCCCATATTTCAATGATTTACAGAAACTAATTTACTGTTAAGCCCCCTATAATCACAATTATTTAAATAATGTTCTTTATTTTTGTTTTAATATGAAACCACTCATGTCTACAACACAATACATAAATAAATGTTTTGTTATCATCAATTTAACTCTCCTTATTTGCTTTTTTATGCAATTTCAATATTTATTTATTAAAATTATATTTATTTACAGACTAATTACAGCGATAATCCATTTTTTCTGTATTTTTAAAGTAGTAAAAATTAATTACGGTTCATAATAATAATTATTGAAAACAATATTTTATCATTATAATTATTAGCTGGTTTTCGACACATTTTTAAAACGTCTATAAAAAGTCTATATAATTTGATTTTAAAACCATGAATTAATCCTAATTATGTAGATACTGAGCTGCTTAGTAGTATGGAAGGAGGAGGACTAGGCAAACGAAGAAAAAAATAACTAGTAAAAATTATATCCCCCCCCAATTTTACAATGTTTAACTAGTTGACTAATGAGATACAGTATAGTAATGTCATGTTTTAATGTGTCCATTTAGATGAATGTCTGTAGAGTACCATGTCAGCTATTGTTCAGACATTCATTGAGCCTTGCCAGATTACTCTTGTTCTATATTAGTTAGCGGAATGTTGGCACAAAATGGCTATGACGGATTGCATGACAAGAATGGCTACTGTTTTAATTTTTTAATAACAATACATAAGTGCAGAATTTATATTTTTAATATTATCATTTTTATATTTAATTAGAAGTCATATAAAAAATTCAAATTAACTATATCAGGGTTCAAATTTTTGATAGTTTAAAATTCATGCAAATATTTGTATAAATCATAATTGTGCCTACATTTATTTTAGTATAAAATACTAGCAATATTTATTTTTTTATTATTTTTAGATTATGAACTTTCCTATTGAAGAGCTCAACTGAACTAACATTCGTACTGGAGTCGTTGGGGATTCCCAATCCTCTGCGATCAGTGATAAACCCCCCTTTTAAGACCGTATGAGAGTTCGGCTGACTGTTTACAGGAAGTAGCTACGTTTGTTTCTTCATTGTCTCCAATCATGGCTTTCATTTTCATGGACTTCTCCATTGAAGAATTGAACTAATGAATCCAAGCTGCTCCTATAGAGGATCCTCTGGATCTCAGAATATGCCATCTTCCTAAACTGCTCTAATCTCTCAGGCATCAGATTCTTTAATAATCTTGTCCAACTCTATAGAGGAGCCTCTAGACATAAGAGTGTACCCATCATTCTCAACTGCTGCGTACACTGACTTATCGCGACGATCTCCACCGTCATTAAAAGCAGCCTCTACCAAATTTGATCAGGAATGGTGGGACTATATAGAGTTAATCACAGGTCATTGGATATTGGAATTGTGGACTCGCGACTATCTGCACCGTCAGTTCTGCAGCCGTATGCACAAAGCTCCGTGAATATTAGTTGATCTCAGTTTATTTTCACGGAATTGGGCGACAATTATTTGTGCATTCCGTTTAAATATAATGACTAACTTTTGGTATTCTCGAACGATTTAGACCTCCGTGAAATATTGACGCGGAGTTTTGCTTTTGATGACAGGATAATTGAGTGCCGACACTAATAAACGCCCACATATTCCCACGACTCTGACAGCTATTAATAGGAGTAACAATAGATTATACGGACTCTACCCTTTTCCTCTATTGTTCCTATATAGATTAAAAAAAGCGTAGGTGTATAATATCTCGCCTATAATGAATTCACCTAAAATATCCGAACGAAATATATCATAAATTTATCAAGTGGCATATTATAACGAGGACGTTAGTTTAATTTTAAATATATATCCAAGTACTCATTCGATTTTGCACCAATTAAAATAGAGATTCGCAGAACTCCCTGAAAATTAGCTGGGTATCCTGTATGAACAAAGTTAGGTCAAAATTCGCCTAACTTTCCACAAATATTCCACCAACTTGTTTCAAGAATTCGTTTTCTGTGGATTTATGTTGAGCTTTGAGTTGCGCAAGTAAAAACATTGTTCGCGGAACTCTGTTGTGCATACGGCTGCAGGCTGCATCTCCAAAGAGAATATTTCGACTTGGACGAATTCGTCTTCACTATCCAGCACCTATTCAACTACGGGCCCTCCTTAAAAATCGACCTTTCCTGTCACTACCCTCTCCCTCCTCCTCAACTACATCAGCCTCTACATCCTGTTCATCTGCTGCCTCCGAAGCTGTTTATAAACGAGAGTTCAAGTGTGGGCAACGCTCACGAATATTTATAGATTACTCTGAGCTACACTATCACCGCCAGTTCTGTTTCCCAGAACTTTTACCTATACTGGAGCAATACTAGTACAGTAAATGTAATGTAGAACACTAAGCAATTATTTTATATATCAACTGAATTAAACTTTCAATGTCATAGCGATCACAGCCACGTGATTAATACGCCATATAAATGTAGAACTCATTTCGCAACGTTCTCCATTTCCATTATTGTCGTACCAAGGGAGTCAAGCGTGTTTGTGATCAAATTAAGAAGAATTTTCTTCGAATGAAAGAATAATTCATTGAATTGGCAGAAATTCTTTCAATTAATTTAATTTTCTTTTAATTGGAGGAATATTCTTTGAATTGTAAAAAAATTCTTTGAATTGGAGGAGTTTTCGAGGTAAAATAGAAATATATTCATTCGCGTTGCTTGTAAAATGTCTTATTTCCACTTATTTCTTGAATACCTTTATTCAAAATAAAAAAGCTAAATAATATGTACCTACAAATAAAAAATCGTTTTCAAACGGATTTCATAGACAATAGAGAAAAGCGGTGGTTCTTTATCAAGTAACAGCTTGTATACGAATATACGAATTGCTACATATGGCTTTAGGGCACGAATGTATTAAAGAACGTAGAATCCGTCAGCTGGTAAATGAGTTCAAGACTGGTCGTAGGGAGGATGTTGAAAATGAAAGGAAAATGAATCTTGGACGACCCTGTATAACCAAAACTCCAGAAATGATAGAGTGCGTAAAGGAATAATTAATTACTCTAATTTATTATGCAATTATAAGTTTTTGTTATTACCCATTAATCATGTTTTAATATATAATAATATACAACTATAATTCTCGTTGAAAAAAGTATCTAAAATTTTTTTTAAAAAAACGGCAATGATATAATATGGGACACCGTATATTTTAATACGCTATTTGTTGGTTAAAAACATCACCATATAAATAACCGCTTTTATTCCAAATATTATTTACCTTTATATCAATATGGATCCAGTAAGTTTTTGTCCACTCAGCTGCGTAGTATGTGACCTTTTCTCTTTCTGCTATTATATATATAAGCCTTTTAATTCAACCTTTTACAATAAAAATATTTTAGTCATATGATGACAGTATCAACTTATTAAATTGTACAGCATTGCTATTTTTTAATTGTTGAACATAAAATGTGATTATATCAAAATTAGGACACAGACAAACTTTTGATCTTGAATTAAAGGTATTCAAGAAATAGGTGTAAATAAGACATTTTTGCAAGAAACTCATGAGTAAATATTTCTATTTTTCCTTGAAAACTCCTCTAATTCAATGAAAATTCTTCCAATTCAAAGAAAATTCGGCCATTTCAAAAATATTTCTCCAATTTTAGGAAAATTCATAAAAGACTCATAATACTTATCAAATTAAAAGATCTTACTTACCTATATTGATAAATTTAATTGGAGTCACAACTCTTGACAAATTTTGACTTTGTCCGTTTTTATTTCGGACAAAATGGCTGCCGATCTAGATAAATTATTGCTATATCAATGTGTTAAATTCGATGAAGTTTTACAAATTATTATAAATGAAAAATTATTGGTATAACCGTACTATATAATTATGTAAATTATATCAAAAGTTTTGGATATCATAAAAATTAAAAATTATTTAACCGTACCAAAATGATATATCTTTAGATCAAGATACGCTTCTCAAATTAATTTGAATTAATCTCAAATTAAATGGAACTGCACCAGTTGCCGCGATTTAATTGTTACCACTATTTATTTTGTATACTAAAAATTGTTCCAATATTATATAACATTTTTTTTGAAAATTAATGCCAGGGGATCAATCATTTACCTTATTTAGCTATCCGGGGATTGGAAAATAATTTTCTTGAGCCTATATATTTGAAGAGTTAAGGTTTTTCAAAGTAATATGCAACTTTTATATTGAAATGTTGTCGAAATAATTGTAAAAATTAATCGATTTTATCATTTAAAAAAATCTACAAACGTATATTATATATAATAATTTGATGACTAAACTATTATTAAAAGCTTTTATTTTTAGAGATTACTACTAGACATATATGTAGCAAGTAGTATAATATTAAAACAATATATTAAAGAGAAAACTTTTGGTATATTGAAACAAATATCATTAAATTGGTTTTGTCAAATAGAATGTTAATTATGCGCTTTCACGGGTATATGAAGAGGTCTAGTCAGACATAGATAAGATAGTTTCTCAGAGCAGGGGCGTAAGACTCCACTCATAGTTAATGTATCTATGGCAACACAGTTCCAATCACCAGGCTGCAGTGTTGCCATAACTACCTCCGTAGTCACCGGCTTGAAGGTAGACCGACTTCCATCAGTCCACTTGAGTCGCCAGCCGTCATCATCTTCCCCATTTGGAGCAGCTGCCTCCAGAGAAGAACGATAGACCATACCGCCAATCCAAACAAAATGGTCGGACTTGTCCACAATATCGAGTAGAATGTTCAACTGTTTCGGATGATGAAGGGAGACTAGGTGGGTTCGCAGAGCCTTGGCAGACTCTATGGATTTTGGGAGCAGATCTTTGCGACAGGCAATCTCGGCTTGAGAGTGGTTCCGTTTAGGAACAGATTCACCGGTCACGTGCGTTATGGTTACCCGTGATGTCACAGACCGACTTGGGAAATTGGGGACTGGAGCGGTGGTTTTGTTGTTGGAAAGTCCACTCGAAATTCCGACGGAAAACAGAAGAAATGCAAAGAAAATTAACGAAGGCATATCCAGCTAGTATTTCTTTGCCTGTCAGAGGTTTGACCAAGTTTGTGCAAGATTATTCTTTTCAATTATGGACTAGGACGTAAAACGTGAGCGATAGTCACATAGCGCAACAAAAGTTAGAAGTTCAGAACAAAATTGTTACTTAATTCGATGCACTTTAGAATAGATTCGTATTTCTGTGAATCAATCAAATGTGCTTTATATATATATTCTTGAATAATTGGTAGAAAAATAAAGTAATTTAAGTATACCTATAAACATTGTTTGAAATAGCTATTTTCCTGAAATTGGAAAAGTAATACTTTTCAATTCGAGGATATTTATTCATTCCGAGAGAGCGTAGCGATCGAGGATCAATAAATATCCAAGTATTGAAATGTGCTTTTCCAACGAAGGAAAGCTATTTTTTCTTATGGTCATGTCTATGGTGACGTTATAGAAATTGATTTACACGTTTAATTATGTACTTCAATTTGCGATTCATTTTGAATTAATTTGAAATTGTTAAGAATTTATCTAGAAGTTTGCTGTCTTTTCATTATTAATTTATTGAAATATAGAAATTTCTAATTAAATTTAGAATCAGTAAAAAGTTAACTTTTCACTATATAATACAATAGAAATGCATAAAACTCTTATATCTATATAATTTCTACAGTACTGGAAAAGTTCCTCAGTACTAAAAAGTACTACTAGTCTAACTTTTCATAGCAACCATAAGAAAAAAGCAATTATTAAAAGTGAACGATTAATAGTTCTAGTGTTTTATATTGATTGCCCTTAAAATGTTTACGGAATGACACATAACAAAGATATTAATTTTAATATAAATGAGATCGATATACAGTACAAACATTGATTATTTCTTAAATCACTACATAATTTGTATGTATAGTAAAAGTATATATTCATATATTGTAACAGATACAAGAACTTTGGAATCGACGATAAGTATTAACACATAGTAAACTTTACAGTATAAAAGCAAAAACACATGTTTTATTGTAGATTGTTTGAAATCAAAGTCTTAAAATGAACAAAATTATTAATGGAAATTTCTTCAATCTTCAGAAAAGATAAACACAATTGTTTAGAAAATTGACATTAAAACATAACTCAAAAGAAAGTATGTATAACAATATTTTACACTATTTACAGTTCATAATTAAAACCTAAAAATGTCAACAAGAAGCTAGAATCTCATCAAAATCTAAAACGTCGTTACTTCGTTGTGGATTGGCTGAGGTGGAAGTCTCCTGTATGACGTCTGAGTTGGAGGTATGCGGTTGGTCTGTTTGTGATCGATCGCGCTGAATTGGCTGAACGGTGGCCATTTGACGCGGTTGTTGTTGCTTACTTTGTTGACTGATTTCAGAAGACGGAGATAATTCCCCAGAATTGCTTACGCCTGTTTTTGGAGATACTTGACTCTCCTCAATTTCACAAACTTCTTCTTTAACTGCAGAGTCAGATGATGTGACGTCATCCTAAAAATAACATATTTCACTTAAAATGATAACATAAATAAACACACTACTTACAAAAAAAGTAGTAATATATGAAACAAACAACCAATTTTCATATTGAAATTAGTAAAGAATAAGTACTTTATTAGACTGATTTGCATTGGCCATTGACAAATAATCCTTTTTTCTGCGAGCCCACAGACTTGATATCAAGGCGAGATGCTGCCTTTCAGTAGCCTGAGATAATCGCGAGTGAACACTACTCTCAACTTGAGGTCCACAATCCCAAGCAGCCTGTAGGAGGGACACAGCATACTCGACTCCAGTGCGGTCTCCATACACCGAGAACAGAGTCGCAATTTCTTCCTGACTGTAAAGAGGGGAAAAGGAGAGATTTAGGAAAATCCAGGTTGGAAGGAGAAAAGCAAGCCATCTGATCTCCTCACCTAAAACCATTGAGAAAGTTGGTGAACTGGACAGCGATTGGTTCGTCTTTAGTGCAGTTCAGGGTGAATATTTCCTTAAAGTCTTTTAAATCTTTTTCTGCCGAGGAAAACGACATAAAGAAAGAGATCAAACATAGCAGATATCGTAATAATATGTAACTAGATCGGCAACCTTTATTAAATTTGATCCGTGATAAAAACGGGTAAAAGACAAAATATTGAAATCTTGTTCTGCCTATAATTTTACAAACAGAGCTTGAAGTAGACCAAATCGGTCAATTTATTTTTGCACAAGAAGGTCTTTTATTATTTATAGCAATACACGTTTTTCTGGAGAATTGTTTAAGTCAATTAAAGTGAATCCGTTAGCTCTATTTTCCAGTTTATATATTGGACACTGTTACGAATACAGTGAAGTGAATAATTGTGCTGCTTTAATATTTGTTTTAATTCTACCAAAGTTACAGAAAACATCACAAGAAAACTATCGATTATAATGCTGCGATTTATCAATGTATTACTAAACAGTTAATTTTATTCTTTCTCAAATGAAGTAAGGCATTCTCACCTGACTGTTGCAGCTGAAGTGTTTTCCCGGGTTGGGTGTGGGAGGACGAATAATAGTCCACCAACGACTGCTCCACAATTATCGGCAGACGAGCCCGCTCCTCATCCTCCAGTTTAGTGGAGAGTATATTCGAGGCATGGGGACAGTCAACCGCGAACATTCTATTGGTCGTGGTGTCGACCTGAGGAAGCATAACCATAGTAACGTGAGTGTACTACCTAACGAGACTGCTTGCGTGAGACCGACCTACCGAGACATTTTGAACCATAATATTTACATGATCCGGTTATCTTTATTCAAATACTAATAAGTATATAGAATATAAAAAGTACTTTTAGTTTTCAAATTATTAAAAATTAAAGTCAGTATAGTAAATGTGAATTTGCCGCGTACAGAGACCACTTAATCAAGCATTTCATTACATCATAGCTATTAAAAACTTATTATATGGGATTATTAAAAATACAAACACACCTTACACGTCCAGTACTCGTCACTTTTTCATGATTAATTAATTCTAACTCCATCATCACAACCATTCAAATTCATATTTCATACATTCAAAAAAATATATTCAAATCACTTATTTCAATCATAGATAATAATCAAGAAATACTTATCATAGGTATAACAATATATAGTTTATATATTAGATATTAACGTTTGAACATTCTCATTTTTCTATTGAACAATGCTTTAGTTATATTTAGTATTGAAGGTTCTATTAATATTTTTCAATGAAAATAAACAATTTACTTAAATAAATAATTTTGTATTACAGTATTTATCATACATAATACATAAAAATAATACTTATATATTTGTAAACCGTGGCTGAGTGGCATAATTCTGTGTAGCGTATAAAACATAGAATACGTAATCAAATAGAAACATTGTATTGTAATACATTGATTGCATTAATATATTTCAATAGTTCACAATAGTTTAAATACATAATAATATATTTTGGTAAGGTATAAATATATTATATAAATGTAACCAAGCAGATGCAAATATGATATAATATCAAACTATGTACATAAAAAGTCAAGGACAACTATTCACATAAAATTACAATAGAGGTAAATATAAATTAATAATGTACACCTGTGATTTCATTTAAAAAAAGAAAAATTCACAAAATTAAACATTTAATTCAAATTTAATTTAAAAAGCGATTGTCCATAAAAGAATAAATTGTTAAATAGTTAAAGTATTAATGTTCTCCCCTTTATTGAGAGTGTTTTATGAACACCTAGGGACTGCCCCAGATGATCAATCCCCCACTGTAGTTGGCCTGGACTAATATCTAGCAACTGCAGTACGGTTGCCGTATATTCCCGCATTTTGGTGGCTGTCAATAGTTTAGTGTTAATAGTTGACCCTTTCACGCGAACGCAACAGGGTCACAACCACGCATCGCGTTATCAGATGCTTTTCCACATGGAAATAGAAAGTCATTTGTTTTAGACACAAATAGGGATCTATGCTCCCTGATACTAAGTAAGGCTTTACGCACCTCGGGCAGTATTATTGTCGGGACCTGGCTGTTTCGTTTCCCTGATTTAAAAATCACTAAAAAGTTTTCCGATAAATATTTTTCGACCTCATCCAAAGTACCTGTGTGCATTTTGGTGAAATCACCTCTTATCGCCATATCGAGGTCAGTAAAAGTTAATTTCCCGGGTTCACCTGAACGGCGAGCATTAAATAAAATGGTACGTGCATAAGACATTTTGACAAGGGAAAAAAGTCAGTAGCACTCCCGCTGCCGTCTACCACTTTTTCTACGAGGTCATTTATTCTTGTTATCATGTATAATGATCGCAATGATTTTATATCCTCTTCCTTCGGAAGGTCTTCAGCAATTCCAGTTTTGCGATCCTGCAAAACCTTATGGCTTAAGCTAACGTAAGAATTCCACTCTTTATTGTACAGTGAAATAATGGCTTTTGCTGATTTCAGCATAGCCTCATCACCTTCCCGAATGGCCTGCCCAGTCATGAGACAGACCATAGACTTAATGGTATACCCCATTTTTATAAACGTGGAGGGGCTATTCATGACAACCTTCCCATTCTACTTGCGAAATCCACACATTTCTTTCATCGTAAAAACAATTAAACCCCAGTTTCCAGGGCATAATATATCAACCATATTTGCCTCTGGCTGGTCTAGTTTCTCGCGACATTTTAGAAGCAGTTTTGCCATGTCTCTGGTTTTGTTAGACACAGATTCAAGTTGTTTTGCTGAGCCCTTGAAGGTGAGCTCGTGGGACACCAGTTTTGTTATAAGGGAATCCTTGCTGCACACTTTTGAAATTGTGTCAGGATTTCTAGAAAAAAAAGCAGCGACATCTTTTGTGTCACCGAGTGACTCGTTCACAAGAGCAGTTGATTGTTTCATCACGCCAGATGAATTTAACGGAACCTCCATTGCAGGGCAGGTTTGTGTATGCCTCCATAAGTTTCTTCTCACAAAAAACCTAAGCAATTGGGGCAAGGACCGTACAGGTTCCAATTATACAACCTCTCTTTTCCTGGAGTACTTTCATGTTATGCGCATAATCTCCTTTCTGCGTTAAAAGAATAGATTTTTCCGTCGCATTTCACTATTTATCGGAGTGGCCAACATGGCAGCTACCTCCAGGTGATCCGAGTGACGCGTTGACAAGTGTCGGCCCAATTTTGGAAAGCCTTCGTTGCAGACAAAACAGTAGTGTAGTCTGCTCCAGTCTCGTGTATTTTTGTCTGTCAATTTCATTTGTAGGGTGATTGTACCTGAAGCATGACAAAATAGTATTAAATATATTACAGATTTTGTGGCTTAATTTATCAGGCGGATTAAAATAACTGCATCAATTTATTGTTTCTTATGTAATGATATTGTGTGAGGCATTAAGGGAAAACCTTTTTCGTAATCAATATTTATCAAACAACAATTAACTTTTGAAATTTATCTGTTTAAAAAATTTAGTATCATATGCATGTTTTCAAGTCGTATACATTTTTGATAGATACAAATTACTAACTAGCACAATATCAATCAATATAATTTTTTCTCTACTCGCTTTAGCCTTTTTCATATTTTCTATAATTTCCCCTTAGCTGATATATGGTTAACACCAATCAAAATACATAACATACAGATGATACACCGTATGGTATAATTATGAGACAAAATGATTACGAGACTTACCAATATTTTCTTTATAACGTATTGGCTCTCTGTCTACATCATCGTCTTCCTCAACATAATCCTGAAAAAATAATATAGGTGTATAACTTTAGTAGTGTATGATATATTTTTTATGATGAAAAATGGCTATGACCAGCTAAAATAGTTATGAATAGTTAAAAAAAGGGGTGAGGAAACGGCTGAGTCCGGTGTCCGTTTGTTGATTGGACCTTTCAAAAAAAATTATTGCAAATTGAAAATTTAAAAAAAAAAATTTTTTACAAAATTTTTTGTTAAGTCCAATCGATTCAAAACTTGCACCCTTTAAATTTTGGAGTATTTCAGTTATATCCCTACAAAAAGCTAAGAAAAATTCAGACAAGGAAAAAAAAAGCCAAAAAAATTGTTAGTGTTAAGAAAGGGGTGTTAAAATTCTGACGTACCGCGTAGGGTCGACATTTTGAGTTAGCTACAGTTAGCTAAGTTTTCAAAAAAAGTTATAGGTTATACACATTTTTGAGGTCAAATGTCTGATTTTTTGTTAAGGCTCAAATTAAAAAATGAGCAACGCCGCCATGTTGTGTAAAATTAAATTCTGAATACAAATCGATTTTTTCAAAAATTTGAATCAATTCATCATGGGTATCACAAGATGCCCCTAGTGATGGGGAATCCGTAGGTGGTCATGGTTTGACCATACGTGCTTTGGTTCGCTTTTAATCAAAGATTTTAAAAAAATTACATGCGGAAAACTTAAAAATCGATTTTCTCTGAAAATAAGCAACCGATCTCGGATATTATTTTAGTTATGGATAGAACTACCCGTCATGGTTAGGAATATCAAATTTGTAGCGCTCTAGCTGCTCTATTAAAAAAGTTATTAGCAAAATAAATAATCAAAATTAAATAAAATCCATTAAATATTCATTAAATAACCTATGAAGCTTACACTTACAAATGTCTTGTTAACCACCTTTAGGATCATAATTCAATTTATTATTCAAAAATACGTACTGTAAAATTTTTTTAATTAAATTTATTGATAGTTCAAAATTTGGGATAATTTTCTAACTGGTCAGAATTTCTAAAAACTGTATTGGATTATCTGACCCATTCATTAAATAATCTATGAAGCTAAGACTTTCAAATGTATTGGTTAACTATTATATGAAGATAAAACAATTTACTATTCCAGATTTAGCAGTGTACTTTTTTTGAATTATTTTAAATGTGAACTTAAAATAAGGCAAATTTTTAATACCCGTGGCCGTGTATTGGTAAAATTGCTAAAAACTGGGGCTTGCACTATCTGACATGGAACATTAATTAATAAACCTATGAAAATTAAACTTACAAATGTGTTACTAAACATCCCTTGGATCATACTGTTAATTACTGTGTAAAAATTTTGTTTAAAATAAAAATATCATGACTAAGTCATAGGTATGCTTTCATGACTTTTCCTAATTTATGATATATTATAATAAATAAGTAAAAAAGTTTTACTGTTTTTTTCATTCAAAACAGATATATTCCAAAAATTGTATTTTTTTACATTAAATATCAAAGTAGCCTCAAGAGCTTCTAAATTCTAAAAATAAATTTATACATTTTACTTCTGCATTTTTCTAAATATTTAATCCAATTTTGAATTAATAAGAATTTTATATTTTAAATTAGTGATTTCATATTATATAATATGTATTTATCTATATATACTAAATCGTATGATTCCACTAATGATACCTATAATTTTCTATAAATGTAAATTTTATAGTATAAAATAGATACAAATTTTTTTTGGCATAAAACTAATGAAGTAATAATATAGTTTTCTCAGTTAGTAAATTTGTAAATAATATTTATTATATTAATGTCAAAAAGATGGGAAAAAGAGAGTTAGTTCATACCACAAAAGAACTGAAATATTCTGAAAATGTGTTAGCTCTTTCAAATATAATATTTTACTTGAGCTAACTACGTTTTCTAATAGGTAGGTAGATATATAATAAATGTATCAATATAATCAAAGTAATTATCATAATACAATATTATTTTCTAAATGTGTTTTGTGATAGTAGCAACTTCATTTGTCTCTTAACTATATATTCAATACCTTAACACAATATTATTTAAAACTTAATATAACACTATATATATATAATAAGTAAAGACTATATTATGGCAATATAAAATATACTTTATGATACTCACTTTTCTATTTCCTCAAACGGACTTCTTTTAGATTAATATTATATTACTAGCGTAGTTTAAAAACTGCAGACGCTATATAATAACAACAGTACAATAATTTACGTATTAAATCAAATTACAATAAGGAAACTTTTAAATAAAATATTTTATATCATAAATCCTTATTTTATTTATTTTTTACAAAAAAACTTAATATAACATTTTCATATATTTTTTATAATGAATTAATATTAAAAACTGGCTACCAAATAGCTTAATAAAAACAGTCTCGGTACGAAGGTCTAGTGCGGGCATATGGTATCGGTAGGTAACACATGTACAACAGATGATTCCCACTTTTTTCATAATCAAATTATCTTATTTTGTAGGAAAATATACACGACCCATTCAACCAAAACTCAGTATATTATATCATTACAATAACCACATAACCGAAATATTGGAGCATGCATTAGTTACGAATTACTAACACAAGGCTGCATTATACACCATGTCACACACTCAGTTCCTTTTCTTTGAATGAAATATCAACATCCAAGATCTCTTTCTCCTTAACTATTGTCATACAACGAAAAGCCTTTTCCTTCAAGCACATTCCCTTGAACTTTTTCAGTATTTGGCAGAAAATTCCAACAACAGAGATATTTCCAATGTCAGCTGCATCCTCTTTCGCTTGATGAGATAATAAATATAACCCGACAATTGATTAAAAAATACAAAAATAAACTTCCATTTTTCCTGATTTATCCAAAAAATTCCCTGAGGCGGGCGAACCCTGATAGAATATACATGAAACTCTCCCACCTCAATATACGCTATCTTGGGCACTCCACGACTCTCCAACTTGCGCCTCGCCTTCTCAGCCACTTCAAGAGCCCTGGCCAAAATCGACACGACCGGGGCCTGTCCCGTCTCCACTTGTTCACCACTCGCTCCAGTATCGCCGGGTCTGGAGGAAGTCACATCGCTGGATACCGACGCCTCCACTTTGAAGGAACTATTGGACACCGAAGCCTCCGCACACGATGTCGAAGAAGTCATCGGTTGGTGGATGTCAGCCAATCGCTGTTCAGTTGACGTCACTTCAATATCCATGGCAACAGGGAGAGTAGGCGTGGCCTGGTTTTCGAACATAGGAGGTGTGGGAGGAGCAAGGAACAAGTCCTCTGACTTGATCAGCATCTTTGTTGGCACTGGAAGATCCTCTTCAGGGCAGCTCGTCGTCGGCTTGACAAACAGATATGTCAGTAAACATTTATTTCTAACGTTTTATTATAGGTATGATTATGAAAATTGACTTATCAATTAATAGGTAGACAATAAACAAATTTACATAAATAATACAAAATTTAGGAAATATTTAATGTTGTTCAAATGACAGCCTTAAACCGTTGTTGCTATGCTAAATTGACGCCCATAAAAACCTTTTTCATTAATGTATGTTGAAAATTTCATGAAGATCGGTTAAAGTTTGGGGGTCGTTATTGTGAAGAATTCGAAGAAGAATAATGACGAAATTATCCGATTTTTGAAACATTTTATATTTCTGAGTCTATAAAAGCTAAGGGTAGGAAATTTGGGTTATGATTAAGTCGAGACTTCGCAACCAGATTCAATTAGAACTATTTCAAAATATAAAATTGTTTGTGAATAGCAGCTGTTACCAAAAGGCCTTGAGTCTGTTGAGGTTTCAATATATTTGCAGTGTTTGTAGCGCGTATATGTATGCTAACAACAACCTTCTATGGTAAGTTTAGATAACTGCAAATTACAGCAAAAATCCATAAACAGAAACCTCAGAGTGAAATTATTTGTTCCAAAATATCTCTAAAGCCTCTCTTACACGAGCATCCTGGATGGCCATCCCGGATGCTCGTGTAAGTCGAAATTTTTTGGATGTCGGATGCCGGCGGCGAGTAGAGCCAAGCTCTACTTTTGACGGCA
>JAUZNC010007084.1:6348-34031 GCA_034780395.1 Vannuccia rotundouncinata | reverse complement strand
GACCAGAAGAACGCGCGCTGTTCCGCTTTGTTGGTCTAGGTACTGTAAGGTGTGTTGAGTGATGCGAATCAGTGCTGAAGTGGTACCAGCTCCTTTACGAGGAACGAATGCGAATTGATCCTTTTGTATGTTAGGAACGATGAGAGGGGCCAGATACTTGTTGAGGATAAGTTTTTCCAAAATTTTTGAGATGAGAAGGAGAAGAGAGATAGTGCGAAAATCGGTGATCTTGGGGTTGTGAGTTTTGGGGACAGGAATTATGGAAGCGAACTTGAAGCAACTTTCACAGATCTGACACTTTCATTGAAGATGGAGGAGAGAGGACAGTAGTAAGAGAAGTGTGGATTCTGCAACATGACTCATCATGACCCCATGACCCCATGACCTCAACATGACCCCATGACCGCAACATGACCCCATACGTGATTTAATTTAATTTAAATATTATATTCATTTTAATTATATAAACTAACAGTGTACAGTGATGGTATTGTTGGCGATGAATTGCGGTAACCCGACGAATACCGTCCTTGTCGAAAGGATTCAGAGAAATCACAATTCACACCGATGGCTCGCTCTCTCAGGAGGTTAAGAAAAGGGTGGCATCGCCTTCATTGTCACCAGAGGCACACCCGAATTACCCGACATCATGTACAGAGAAGGAAAGAAAGGTCGCACGTACACATAATCCTATCAGACAGAATGTAAAGCTATTAAAAGGGTTGTCCAGTGGGCAAATCACAGCAATTACACGAAGATCTTATAATCTGCACAGACAGCCAATCCCTTCTCAAAATCTTCGAATTCGCAGGCAATAACGACTCGACTGACCTTGTACCTCCCAGAAGTACTATCAGCAACAGCAAAAAAAACATATCCTTCCAATTATGGATCCCTGGCCATTGCGGCCTGCATGGAAATGAAGTTGTAGACGTTGAAGCTAAGTCGGCAACGCACAACAAGGATGAAATAGATTACACAATTGCGTGGAAATCAGCAATTGCAGTTGTCAAAGGCAAAATCAGAGATCTCCCCACACAGCACAGCATCATCTCGCAAACGTACGTAGGCAAAATCACAACCCTGCACAGCAGAAAGGACTTAATACTCTGCTAGCCCAAATCCGCTCCAGCCATCATAGCGGCTTCGCTGCCTACCGCGCGTCCATCAAAGGAGGGGACGCCACTTGCCCTCGAGGCAGTGCAGTGCCTCTCAACAAACTAGAACCAGATTCTTCGGTGGTCCTTAATTTTCTCCCTTATCCACCCTTTATCAAGATCCGGAGACGGTGATAGCCTACGCGCCACAACAACAACATCAGCAACCGAATAAGTCGATGCAGATGAGGACGATAAAATTATAAAGCCAAGATATTTATAGTTAATAAAAATAGGGTTTAGTAATTATTCAAAAAAGTGTTTTCAATTATATAAAATAAAATATGAATTTAATTATTTGATTTGTTTTGGACAACTAAACAATAATTATCAATTACATGCAAAACTACAATATCTATGTTAAAATATTAGATTTAAGTACAAATTGATTAATTATACTTGTATACAAAAATATAGTTAAATATATAAGTATTTTAAGAACATCAGTTAAAGTCATAAAGTATAATTATTATTATTCCATTATTACTCTATGACCGTTATGAAGAAACTTCAATTTATGAAATACTTATAATAAGTTATATAGGTAGGTACTTTTGTAAAAAAATGGTTATGCGATTATATTGAATCATATATAATCATTATAGTAAAATTTATTTTAAAACATCAAATTCTGACGATTAAGCGATATAACCAAAAATATTTTTTAAATATTAGATTATAATAAGCTTCTGAAATTCTTAAACTGTAATTACTTGCTATTACTTGCAATTACTTGCAATCAATGTAAAAAAAGCATATACCTACTCAATTATAAATTAATTATAAACTCCAGTAATTCTGCTTAATAATTATATAGATATACGTGTATCTGCAGATTTGCAAATATAATATCTATCCAATTCTTCTACTTTCCAAAGTTGACAGTTAATTAGCACCACGTAGCACCTCATTACGCGAGATTTACCAATATTTCATCTCCACCAACACGTGAGATACTGCCTCAATTACCCAAACGCTGCGGATGGCTGAGACATGGTCCGATGGATTTAAATTACTTACAGCAAGCACCGTCGCATGAGCTCATGCGATGAATATGTTATCACCAAAAATTATAGAATTAGAGGAAAGGCTCCTGCTGCAGCACGCACTAATATGTAATCCTAACCCAAATGTATATACATTTCAGATCAAGCACAATTAAAACTACAGAAGGAAAAGACACATTCTCAGGACAATGAGGATCGAATTACATATATATATATAATGCTATAATTATTCTATTATTATTTACTTTGATCGTAATTGAATTTTTTTTACTTTGCCTAAAACTTTTATTAAATGTATCGAATTAATTTTAGACTAAAACAATGTAAAATGTATTTGTTAACATATAGACACATATATGCATAGTGACAAAATTAGTAAAACAACATATATTATTGCAAGAAGCAAATATCTTTTAGTTGAAGTATGTTTATATTAATGGCGTCTAGTTTCGGTTTTCTATCCGTAAAAAGCTTCTTATGAGATGATATTCGGAATGTAAGCTTGGATATTTCAATAATCTTATCTTTATATAATACGTAAAATTTATAATTTCAAATTAAATTTGTAAAAAAATTAAAATTGCAAAGCTTTTACAAGAATATACATTATAAATCTTTCAAAATATTTACATTATAATCCACTGTCTAAATTTATATAGTTTTTTTATTGGTAATCATAAATTTAATTTTACTGCTGTTAATTAGGTATAGCATTATATACTATATTTGGACATTTATAAATAGCAAGAGTTTACTTACGCTTTTTCCAAGTACTAAAACCATTCAACATTACCAAATCAATATTTTATACATGTGAAAATAATTATTCTTAACTTGCAACCCCCAACCACCAGCTGTATATATAGATTCATAATTAACAGACATTTTTATATGAATTTTCTTATAATTTGGTGACTAGACTTACTATGTTACATAGTCAGGATTTCAATTATATTTTTTTACTGACTAAAATGCCCTTTCACATTTGCCAGCCAGCATTCCATGATTATTGTACTCCAGATATTTATCCAAATTAGATAGTGATAGATAGGGTTGGGTGTATAATGTATGCTGGATATATCTTTGTTAGTGTACATCAAATGCATGTCTTTTTTATGAATTGTAGACAGAAGATTTTAGCCAATTCTTATTTGTTTATTTATTAAATTGGGCTCTGCATGTGCACAATCTTGGTAATAGTTGCTATTGAAAAGTCTTGCCTTTAGCCTTTAAGCCAACTTTTCATTTTAGTAGATTTTTATAAAAGCTTAATAGTAACAATTAGTTTTTTTATTTTTTGGATATTTTAGGCAATTTGTTGTTAACCTTAGAAATTGGTCAAGTTTTGCATGTTAATCAATATATTTAAATGCAAACACTTAACAGAGACCTCATTAAAAGGGAAACAGGGTTGATCCATTGCTCTACCAATAATTTTTAATTGTAAAACAGACCCTTTCTGAAAAAAAATTTACAGAAATATATAAAAGTAACATATTTTTTCAGTAAGATATCTCTTTTTTGTGAATTTAATTTATGCCAGAATAGAAATAGTGAAGTGTCCTTAAGGTTTTTTGTTTATATTTTCAATGAAGTGCCCTTTTTAAGAATAAAGTTGGAGGCAGTGTTAAGATGGTAAGCTGCAAGCATGGCCAGTTATGAAAGTTGAGTTACAACAAGAGTAAATAAAGTATTCAATGGATTAACACCCTTTACACATTGCTTTGGACACTTGATGAGTTTGGCAGTAATCTACTTAATTAGTTCACAAATTTTTTTCTTGTTTATTTTATTCACAAAATTTCAAAATTAATTTAAAAAAAAACTCTGCCAAAATATCTGGATCCTTCAACAGCTTGAAAGGAGTTCCAGGAGTTCCAGGAGTAATAACAATGTGCATCACTTGTTGGACAGTAAAATGTGAAAACATTGAATTATGAAGTATTGATACAGGAATAGGAAATTTGTCTGTCCCAAAGTTTGGATTCTGAAATGATGACAAGAATTGTCACTGTGTGTTCTGTAATTATACAATTTGATTTATATTTTGTGCTCCATCTCAGCTACATGATTTTTACAATAATAGATAATCTATCAAAAACACTACAATAGCCATGACTCTTGGTATCTGAAGGCAAATTGATCTCAGATTGCACCATTCACACCTCTGAGAAAATGAGAATGATTGAATGTATTGATCTTTTTTGGATGATGATTAACAAAAAAGCTACCACAATAGAGGACCATGGCAAACCAAAACTACCCAGACTGTTCAAAATGCTTCAACAACTGCATTTTGAAGAAGGCAAGGCAGATACATACCACTATCCCGCCACCACTCTTAAATACTTTTGAGTTGTATACTTCCAAGCATTGGATTCTGTTACTAAAACTATGAAGGACAGATTAGAACAGCTTGGCAGGATTATTATTAAACAGGTGGAGAAGATTTCTGACCTACTGAAAGACAGAGATCTGGAAGACATTAAAAAAGAGATACATAGAGAGACTCTGTACAACTCCCTCTTTTTCAAGTGATGTAGGATAAGTCCAACTCCTGATGGCATTTGTTGTAAGACTCAGTTGTCCAACATTCTTAAATGTCTCAAGAAGTTTTCCAAACAACAGAGGTTTGCCATTTTGAAAGTATAAATTATTTTATTTTGTTGTATTGAGTCCTGCAACAAATACCATCATTGAAAGAGCATTTTCCACCATGTGATGCTTCAAAACATACTTGTTCTCTACTATGACTCAATCTTGACTGAACCAGATGACAGTTCTAATATAATATAAATTATTTCTGTTTTTATAATTAAGACATTATTTAATAAACTTCACATTTGGTAACTATTATAATAAAGTACAATGAATGAAATCAAATTCATCAACTTAATTTATCAATATTCTATTATTTATTAACAGTCTAATCCAGCTAATCAGAACACACATGTAATCCCTAATTTTTGTCTATTGCTACAATATTTTTTTAAAAAATGGCTATAATATAGAACATGGCTAATATTAATTGTGAACATAATTTTTAGAATGGTCCTTATACTTACTTATTCAAATAAGGGTCCCCATTTTTATTGTATGTATAATAGGGATTGACACCATTGTGGGATTTGTCATTGTGCATTTTATATTGTACAGGATAGCACAGAAGTTTTGCCCCATAGGGATATATACAAAATCTGCTATTATAATATTTTGGAAACTGATTATTTCCAAATAGAAATCTAAAAATAGCCTTTCATAATTTTGATTCCTGGAATTTTTAAATGCAGACAATCTCAGAATTATCATATGATAACCTGTTGTTGTTTTACACATTGTAATGGGTGAAAAATTTACACAGGAAGAAAGAGTGAATTTAATTTTCATGTTTGGACATGATGGTGCTTCCAACAGATCTATTGCAGAAGAATTTTACCAACATCATCCAGATAGACATCCAATTATTCAGCATACTGTTGGGAGGTTAGTCAAACATTTTAAAGGAAGTGGAAGTGTACATGACAGTCAACATCCAGGAAGACCAAACAGTTATAAACCTCAGCAGAAGTTTTGGCTCATCTTTCATTGAGCCCAAAAAATTAACAAGAAGGTTATCATTCGAAATTGGAGTAAGCAGAAGGAGTATTCAGCAAATACTGCATGAGAATAAATTACATCCATACAAGGTTTCCTTAACTCAAGAATTGCATGGAGATGACATGGACTGACATCTACTATTTTATGAGTGGTTGCAACAGCAGAATCAAAACTTTCATAAGCATATTTTTAGTAATGAGTCGATATTTTATTTGAGGGGCAATGTGGACTGGCACAATTCACACTACTGGTCCAGTGAAAATCCTTGCTGGATGGAGGCTACTCATGTCCAAAATTATCCAAAAGTGATAGTGTTTGCAATGATATTGGACAAATAGTTACTGGGACCATATTTCTTGAACTTAAATGTAATTGTGTCTGGAGAAACATATCTTCAAAGGCTTCAGATAATCTTGCAGGTATGCAAATAGTACTTGCCTGCTCACCAGGGGCAAATGAAAATCGGGTCAGGTGAGTGAAGTTTATAAACTACTCAACTGGCTGGCAAGTGGTTTTTTGTAATTAAAAATATGGTTATATCTGCTCATTGCATAGATGTAAGTGTCACTAAGGAAGAAATATTATGGCTTACCATATGTGTACACAATCCCATTTGTTGTTAATTAATTAACATCAATTAAAATCAATTATTGTTATCACTCTCTCCATTACTGTGTGCAAAATAGATGGACAATATACAATTTATGGTTTTATAATGCATTCTATTTATAGACCAAAACTACACTGTGTTGAAATTCCCTTAAACTAACAATATTGTTACTATTTATAATATAACTCTGTGGTGAAGACAAATAATTGGTGAATGATTTTCTACTACTCCTACTCTGCATAAGCTCCTGCAGTGATAAATTATTGATCACTGACTGAGCAATTATATTAAGGGGAGGCATGCATGAAATCCACTGTGGCTTTGAAATCTTATTTGCATCCCTGTTCTTGGTGCCTATGCTGGATGACCTCAGCACAGGCAGAAACCCTAGATGTGTGGTTTCAACAGGATGGAATGCCTGCCCACTTTACAACCATTCTGTGGGATTTTCTGAATCATTAATTCAAGGATAAGTGGATTGGTTGATGCAATGCAGTTAAATGGCCACCTCAGTTACAGGATTTATGGCTGCTTGATTTATTTTTTGTGGGGAAATCTCAGATCCATTGTGTATTGCCAACATCAAAGAAATATCGACAAACTTGAAAAGAGAATCTGATTCGAGTGTGCCAATATAAGTGCCAACATGCTTAACCATGTCGGAACATCCATCCTAAAACATGTACAGAAGTGTTAATGGTGATGGTGAATGTTAATGATGAACAATTCAAACCTCTACTTTATAAACATGAAAGGTAAATGCAACAGTTTTCTTATAATATCAGATTTTTTTTTATATCCCTATGGGGGTGACATCTGCATCACCCTGTATGTTAGGGATTGTCACCATCATGTGGGAGTGTCATTTTAGACTTCTAAAGCCTTGTCTTATAACATATTTATTAAGTTTAATTCCAAATGTTTAAAGTTAAATATGTCTAACCCATTTATATAAGGAATATATTTAATCTTGTAATCTTATTTTAATTCTATTCATTCATCATATTTAATTTTAAACAAACATTTAGTCCATTTTAATTTTGCTATATCAATTTTTCTATTATAGGTACTGAACATGAATTATAACTTAATGCAACTATTGTTTTCTTATCGATTTTTGTCTAATTGTAACTCCAACTGACTGGAACAAAAATGTTGGAATTTTACCAGTTCCCATTAGCTGGAGTAGATTGTATAGTTTGTACTAATGGAACATCTTTACTGCAATTGAAACTAACTAGTTTGACCTTATGCATATGCAGTCATTTTTACATTATGTATATTGTTTATTCTAGAAAGAATAAGATTAGTGTAAAGAAATTATGTTAATTATTGAGCCTGTGCTTTTAGGTCCTTTTAGGCTGTTTTATAAATAAAGCCTACAGTATTTACTGAGTGTTGTATTGTTTAAACTATACATAATTTTCTTGTATTACAAACATGAAAATTATTCATGTCATGTATGGTAAGTCCTTACTGTGTTAAGTTCTGACTATATTATTTTCAAAAATTTATGTGTTTATGGAATTTAATTTTTGTTGGGATTATTTTCATCTGAATCAAGTTAATGAGTCAAATAAACATTTAAAGTATTTTATTGAAATTTTATGAATAAATCTTTATCCATATCAAATGATTGAACATTATTTAGAATAAAATTAGTCTTCTTAGGATTATATATTAATAGAGACTTGTCATTTATTCCAATTTCAAAGCATTCAAACATGTATAAGTTGGAACCCTACAAATAATAATATATTTAATAAAAAGTACATCATGTTTAATAATTTACAACAAATATGAACAAATGCTAACTTAAGGATACAGGTAAACCAAAAAGTGAAAGATTAGTGACAAAATAAAAACGTTTTGAGCTGTTTTTGTTATTATAGTTTGGCATGAATTCTGGAGCTTGTGAAGAAGGGGATGGACAAAAAAGTTAAACGCTATTTTGAGAGCACATATTGTATGTAACATGTAAAGAGGCAGCAGGCTGGAGGAGATGGGTGCAGAGCCATACATGCACTGATGTGTGAAACGACAATGTTTGTAGATGATTTGTTTGCTGATAGGGATGTTTAAGAACATGAATGATAATGAGTGCCCTGATTTGAATTAATTATTATTTTTGTTGTTTAATCAAATCTTAAATCATCTGAAAACATTTCTCCTAATCATTCTTCAATTTGTCTACTTAACAAACTTTATCACAATGCCATTGCTGTCACATCCTATTATTTTTTTGGGACATATTTGGAGGATGACTTCATTTGAATCAAAAATGGGTTTATTATCTATGAAATATTTAACTTTTTATTGTTTGATGTATAATACAGTATAACAGTATTAATGTCAGGGTTCTTTTGACAAATGTGGGTTTCTAACATGTAATAACTATATTTTACTATATTTGAATACATTCAACTACTGTACATTGACACATCATTAAATTTATTGTCAAATGAAGCTGAAAAGTTTAGAATATATTTTTCTGTAAATGTATATGATCCCTGGAATATTTAAATATCTAACTGAAAACTAGTTAGTTTTAATGTAGAAATCCTCATGATTTTTTTACACATTTTTTTAAACTTTTCTTTCAAACTGAAGTCCTTGCTATTTGTTCTATATACTGTATTTTTGGGATGATACCCAGTTTAGCTCAACACAATCACATATAACACAACAATTAAGAATTCATCAGAATAGTCAATTTTGTAAAAGTTTTGATTCCAAAAAGTCACCTTAGGATTTAAAAACATTTTAATGGAGGCATGTAAGCATTCCGTAAGTTTAACCTTCATATATTTATGATTCAACAATTAATAAGTTACGAATTCCAAATGTTTTTTGTAATTCAGTTTTAAATATCAATTCATTAATTTAAATTTTCTTTGTTTTTAAGTATAGATAATTAATTTAATAATACATTTGCCAATGTGAAAGTATTTATACTTTTTCTTTGTTGGGAAAAGGGCTGAAATGTACTTTCGTTTTTTAAAATTTTGCAATCAAATATCCCTATATGTTGGTGACCAATTCTCAATCGTATAAGGTTACAATTTGTAACAACTATTTACTTTAAAATTTATCGTCAAGACGTAATTATTGCAGTATTGGCTGATCTTCAGAAACCAACTAAATTATATAGTAGTAAGTAATCTTTTGAAAGCTGAAATAATGTAATTTTTTATAAATATCTAGAATTCCTGTAGATAACAGTTTCTATAAATCGTGATGGTCCAAATGTTACAAAGGGAATGAAGACAATTGATTTTTGGGAAAGTAATCTTCCTGTTGTAAGTTTAGTTACCCAAAAAGCAATTACACCATCAAACTTTAATATCAATGGCATTGATGTTGATTTAAAATAAATTTTTAATGAACCAAGCTGATATGAGTATAGACTTGTTTATAGGTAGCGAGATAGTAGTTACAATTCGTAAACATTTTCGGGGGTCTGTATGGTATGGATCCCCCAAAAAATGTTTACGTATTATGCTTTTTCTGTCCGGAATTACAATACGGTGTCTGCAATCTCCGACTTCTAGTCTACTATAACATTACAATGCATATAAAGTTATGTACAGTAAACACCCGCTAATTAAATTAATACATCAATTGTCCCAGGCAAAGTTGTATTAATTATCGAATGCATTAATTATAGTAATTAATACATTTGTTTTAAAATCGAGAAATTATATTAACTATCGAATGTATTAATTATAGGCCGTGTAGAAGATTTTAATATAATATAAAACTTTTTTTGTTTATGATTTAGTATCGACCTGACTTACCACATGGTAAATGACCACAAATTTTATCGCCATTCAGCACAGCAGCAACAGTATATTTGTCTATCTGGTTGTCAGGTTCACGTCGTAGCATGATTTGCTTCCCAACTAGTGTTGCTGAAGTAGCTCACGATATTCACCGATATGCTGCCCTTGCAACAAACAAATTCTTCCATTATATATTATAAAATATTATAGTATACACACCTCTCTATTTCAATTGGAATAACTAATAAATTATTTATAAATACTGCGATATAATTAATAAATATACCTTATTAAAAGAGTTATGTATTATTGCAATTGCAAATATTTATTACATTTTTAATAATGCTTTGGAAAAGACTTGTGGAGTACACAACCACATATATTATTTTAAGTATTAAAATGGTAAATAAATGAGAGTGTTTATTTACCAATTTTGAAGAAATGAGCTATCTTTAAAAATAGGACATATGGTAATTTTGTTAAACATAGGTGTATATATAATAAATCTATTTAACCATGTCAGCTAATGTTTTACAAACAACAAAGTTATTTATTAAAGAATGTATTAATTAGAGATATAAATACAAAATGTGCCTACACAAGTGGTATTAATTATCGAATGTATTAATTACGCGAATTCCAAAATGTATTAATTAGACGACAGTTTAATATATTATAAAATTCGGGCCATGAAAAATTCTTTTTATTATCGAATGTATTAATTAGCGATTGTTTACTGTATATACTTTGCTATACATTTTTATAAATTCAATATTTATATATATATTTTAATCATACTTATCTTTCTATAAATGGATATAATCATATACCCTCAAAATAATTCATACATTAATAGTATGAACCATTTTTAAATATGCATAATATAAATATTATTGTATAAATATGCCCTCTCATTATTGTCGCATATTCCGGAATGTGTGTGTATTTTGGAAGTCCGTATCAACCATACATTGTTACAAAGTTACCAAATTTCAAAGCAATTATGGTTGCTATTGTCAGTTATTATAACCAAAGTATCATTTTTTTATTTTTCAGTGGATTGTATCACGTGTTTCCATAGTAATACTGCTACTTAGTGCATGGCAGAAGAAGCGATAGGCCCGCTAGTATTGGAGGCACATTCAGAGCCCCTGCCTTCACTAGACTTGATCAATGCCAGCTGTACTCCACTCCCCACAGAACATTCTCCATCAGAGCACACCTCTATATCAGAGACGACAGAGTCTCCACCCAACTCTCCAACACAGTCGTGTCCAAATGAAATGTCCTCCACTTTAGACTCTACGTGCACGGAAGACTTGACGGAAGATGCTGCCGCAGCTTCTGACGATAATGCCGTGGATAGGGAAGGTTCAAAATCGGACAGTATGCCTTTAGAAGACACGGATCCGGATGATGACACATCTCAACCTACATCCACTCCCAAAATTAATATCATGGTTAGTGAAGTCAAACAGACCGAGTTATTAGTTTATATATCATATTTACATATTTAGCGTCAATATGGGGGTATTACTATTTTAAATTAAAACATTATAATATGTTTGATTTATCGATTCATGTAAATGGTACGGTTGAATCCTGCAAAATGAGTTTTAATTACGAATGAGATAATTCGTTTACAATGCGTGTGGTAGAATAGGGTATGAGAATATCGAGTGTCAATATCTTATTTATATGGATCAATGTCTGAAAATTGGTTTTCAAGGTTGTAGACAACTTTGTTTCTATATTTGCGTTCCAGATTTACACTACATTTTAAAACAAGCATCAATTTGGTGTTTTTACAGTCTAAGATAAAATAGATTGGATTATGAAATCTCAGGTGTGTCAGTATTTTATTACTATTCGTCTTTGTTGAAATACCTCTTCGACGTTAGGTTTCATAAAAGATTTTCAAATGTATTTTTATATTGTTTATGTTTCAAATTTTATTTATGTTTACGTGTATATTGGTTGTATTCATAGATTATTTAGAATTTGTAAAGTGTGCTTATTTATTATTTTGTGTGGAGTGATAAAATAATTGAAAAAGAATTATAGAAGATAGAGTAACTTTTTTGAAAACGAATTTATAGAAGATAGAGTATCTGTTTTTATCAAAACTTAGCACTTCTCTGAGTTATAAGTATACTTGTTAGTTATGTGTAATTACTTTTGTCCTAAAATAAGAGCTACCTATAGTTTCGTATTCTTAATTTTCAATACACACTCAATTACATTTATGGAATTTTAGATACCGTAAAAATACTATTTTGCAACTCATTACAAAGCTGATCATTAGTAAACTGAACGTTGATAACACAGATACATTCAATTACATTTTACTGTTCTAGTTGTGAACAGTTTCAAACTCATGTCAATTTGCGTTACTTCTTTGCAGACTGAATCGTCAGATGTTGACGCAGTTTTCGAGAGTGAACCAGGGTTGGATGAGACGGGTGACGAGTCCAATGACGAGTGTGACGACGAGGACGCTGACGAGGGACAAGAGGAGGGCGGTTCTCTGGACATACTCGACTCAGAAACGGCCTGTAATAATCTGGAGAGTGATGACGACTCCCCGGAACCCGATGTCAAGGACGAAGAAGAAGAAGATGCCGCCGAAAGTGAGGTGGATAAACTTCTCAAGCGACGAATGCAGCCGATTCACGAGTTGGTATACTCGGAGCAGTCCTATGTGAAACGGTTGACGATCATCAAGGAGAAATACATGCCCTGTCTAGAGGACGGAACAGCCGAAGTACCCGAAGATTTGGCGAACAAGTGGCGAATCTTGTGGGGCAATTGGCTTCAGCTGGATGAGTGGCATTCCGCCTTCCTTGAAAAGTTGGAGCGCTTGGTCAAGGACGATCCTGACCAGATTCCCAAATTGTTTATCGACTACAGGGCACGTCTGCGCAACATCTACTCCAAATACTGCGAGAATCACCGCAAAGCGGCACTCATAGCCGAGCAGTACAAGGAGTTTTTTGACGAGTTGCGGGTCAAGGTGGCCGACAAGGAGGATGTGGTGTCGCATCTAATGCAGCCCGTCCAGAGAATTATGCGCTATCAACTGCCCATGGGAGAGATTGTCAAATACACGGAGAGGGCAAATTTGCCCTCCATAGGACAGTGGAGAAAGGCTCTCGATATTATGAAAGAGATTCCAAAAGATACCCAACTTATTTTAGAGGTAAGTTTGCATTTTTTGGGATTTTTAGTCTTTTAATGCTTTCTTTTTTTTTTTACTTAATTGTTATTATTTAAACAGGCGGCAAGGATAGACGGATTCCCTGGAGTGATCACCTCTTTGGGTAATTTGCGTATTCGTGGCCAGCTACTTATGGCTACCACCACCAAGTCGGAACTAAAACAGCCCAATTTCAACGGTGGGGAAATTAAATTTGTCGAGAGGAAGCTCTTCCTGTTTGATCAGATGCTTCTTTTCACTGAGGAGACAAAACCCAAACGGAAAGACACTTTTGCACAGAGCACTTTCCAGTTTAAACACGCTCTTAATGTGAACAAAATGAAATTTGAGGTGAGAAATAGTTCATATTCTATTTATAAATTATTATATTATCTTGTTAAAAGTTAAATACATAAAGTTTTACATTTAACAATGTTTGATAAAACATAGACATAGTTTTTTTTTGAAGTAACAACTTTCTAATTATTATTTCTATTAAGGATTCAGTCATGGTTGAAGAGAACTGCTTATATCCACATATAATAATTTATTAACGAGAAAAATTTCTCTGCCGTGTGTATTTTTCCATCATTGATAAATTAATCGTAATATTAATTTCCTGATATCTAATAAACCTTGTGAGTGCCTTTAAGGTATGTTTGCACCTGTCACTAACTTTTTCCGTTGAATATTCTTCATATAAACAAAGTTTTCTATAACATGCAAAATGTGATTGTCCGTTTTTTTCACAGCTCTGTAAATATTAAACTTGTTTACTTTTAAGTGCTTTTTCTGTTTAATTATTTTCAAAAGCCATTTTAGTAATCTGCTATGGTAATAATATTTCCAGATTGTCACACTTTTTACTGGTATAAATAATAATAATGATATAAACGTTGAGTAAAAATACATTCCAGGGCGGATCTGTGTAGCACTGCTTGTGGTAAACTAATTGATTTGCCTAAACTGTGACCTTATTATATTGAAAGATTTTTGTATATGTCAGATAAGCCCAATTAAATCGAGTAGAAGACTTTCTTATTTGATTTCTGTCCTCTAATATTTAATTGGACAGTGCAAAATGACCTTTTTATAACTTCTTAAATTGTAGCTTATTTTAGATATGCGTAATTATTTATCGCATCAGCATTCACGAAACATATATTTTCATTTAATTCAATTTTAGTATATCTTAATATTCTTAGCTGTCTCTGTCTTATCCGTTAGTGGTGTTTGCCAAAATTTCTGCGTCACAGAACACAGAAACCATGTGTACAAACATGTAGCGGTATTAACTTGTCGAAATTATTGATTATCTAATCGACCTAATCTTAGTATGTTAGCCACATTCCGACTGAATTTCATTTTTTGTACGAAATTACTGTTTACTCGACTAAAAACATCAAACAGGCATTTCATATTGTAAATTAATGTCTAGACTATGTTAATAATTCATAAACTCCTGATCCCTACAATTTTATTTATCATTATTGCTTCATTAAGCTCCATTGTAAAAAGATTATTTTTTGTTTTGAAACTTATTTATATATTATTTAAAAGTATAATGTATTTATTGTTGTATTTGTAAATTGTATAGACTGTATTCTACATATTATTATCTATAACTGCCCTGGTTGTTAATAAGCCAGTAAACTCTCTTACATCTAACATCTTACGTTTAATTAGTGGTTTAGACATGTACAAGTGTTACATTATGTTATTTCATCGTCAATTTATGTGCTTGCACTTTTATAGAATTGGTTCAGTCTGTAATCGACGTAGTTAGATCCAACCAGATAAAACTCATAATGATAATATACTCTATTTGAGTTTATAAGTCATTTGCTGATGTCGTTATTACGCGGATACATTGTTCATTCATGTGTTTGTCAACATTCTATATTAATCGATAGCAAATGGAGAAACAGAAATCTGTGATATAAGTGTCCAACAACTGTCTCTATATGTGATGGTGTAAGTTATATCTCTGGCTGAAAAACTAGAGGAATTTTTACCATCCAAATTAGTTCATGTTGAATTGGTGAAGTTTAAAATATAGTTTAATTTGTCTATATGATTCACGTTCTGATTATTAATGTCTCGGTATTGCTGCAATATAATGTAGAAACTTTTGAATTTAAAAACTTTATACAATATGAAAATTTGTGTTATAGGATGTGTAATGTGTTTTAGGAAATAGCCTTAGATTTTTGTTTGTTTTACGGATACAATGATTTTAACACAATATTAACATAAAAATACAACTCCTTTGAAAATATATTAGTTTTATACAATATAATTCAATCATATTTTGTTAACTAATTAAAATATACCCCATTATCTGAGTAATTCATAATAATATTATAATATATTCAACTATATTTTATAACATTTTTCTACTACAAATATATATTTTTATGTAAAACTCGTCCCCTGATTTAATGATATTATTTTGCCCAATTCTTCACTCTCTCAGTCGCATTGGGCTTTCGCCACAGACGATGACGAGCACGACATGAAGTTCGTCATCACTGAAGAGTCCGTGGGCAAGGAGGCTGTTTATGTTCTCGATCCAGGCTCCATAGCGGTTCGAGAACGCTGGGTGATACAACTGCGTGATCTACAGATGATGCAGCAGGAATTGCTCCTCGCGCTCACCGATCCCAAACGGTTTGCGGCTGGAGGCGGTTCAGGAGGAGCTTCCCTCCCTCCTACCGGTCCTACTGGAAACTCTACGAGCGGAGGGGGGCTGCTGGGCGCGCTCAGATCCGGCCATAATACTAAAGAGAAGAGTGAGTTAGCTATTACAGTTTTTCTGGAGATTGTACCAGTTTTTACATTTTAACAAGAATCGAGCTGTGTTTTGATCATCTGTTTTGGAACACATGATGCACACATTCTGTAACGTTATCTGTCAGGTGCGCTATTACTTTAAAAATAATTATTTGTTGCTCTGGATTTAGATAAATATGGCTGGTTTTCGTCCTGTAGATATTCAATTCATAATTGTTATCATTTTGAATATTTTGGTTTGTATGTCATACACATGAAAGAATTCGCCGCAATAGTGTCAGGGTGCACTGCCTGTTTTAATAGTAGTTAATTATGTTCTGTGAATATTTGTCAAATTTTATTTGATTTACTACCTGATTGATTCGTATGAAACCTTAAATGAAACATGTTTCAACTTTACAAATAGTCAGACTAGAAATAGTTGTTGTTGGTTGATGTTTTTCATAATATTGTCGCTATTTCATGCAGGTATTGTGTCTTTTGTAAACAGAAGGTGAGTAATTGGCTAGTTTAGCTGCGTACCTTTTGCCATTGTTCATAATTAAATTAATTTATTTAGATTTGTTGGTTAACTCAAGCTAGAATACCGTGTCGATTCAGTACCAAATCGATACTTGCTTCTTTTTGTTTACACGAAATCTTTCAACAATTATCATTTCGTATTCACTTAATCTCTGACAATAATTTTCTTTAACACATCGGATAAGGGCTGCTTTAGAGATGTATAATCATTATTTAAATATATTTTCTAAACTTCACTGGTTCAAAGTCAATTTGTCTTTTTGTTCACTGAAATCAATACACTAATACAGTTTGAACTAAAGTTTATGAGATCAGGTGTCATGTATTCTCGGAGACCCTGAAAATTCTACTAAAATTTAATATATTTTAGTTTTATTTAATTAGAAGACGAATTTTCATTCAACTGATATCAATATGACTTAGTTATATTTGTATTGTAGTTATGATTCTAAATTTTCTAATCACACAATTGGTACTGTTTAGTTGAACTATTATTTTAATATTAATATTAATCATGTCATTATTAATTAAATCGGTAATAGTATCATTACTAAATGATAGGTACCAAGAAGACAATTGAATGCGAATGTTATCAATTAGTAATGTTCATTTTACATATTTATAATTATTGTTTCTATATAATAAGCTATATAATTAGAATATTAAAATAAAAATGTGTTATAGCATTGATTTTAATTATTATAATTTAAAAATGATAAATTTTCAAATGAGTTTTAAATGACTTTTGTGTTTGGATCATTAAAATATGCCATGAAATAATTATTAGGTTTTTAACTTTTCATTTATGTTTCAGCAGCTTATATATATATAAATATAATATTATATTCAAGACGTTCTAAACAAAAAAGTCAGAATTAGTCTACTGATAATTGGTCAGTCAATATTTTTATTAAACTTAAAAATGGTTGTGTAATATGCGCGGCTACATTAATAAGCTATTTAATTCTCCACATAAAGGTTTATGTTTCAATATAAATTATCATCGAGGGTTAAATAATAAATTAATAATGCTTACACCAGTATGCACTAAACAAGGTTTTTGCTTGAATATATTAATGTTTGTACCTATTGTATTTTGGTTACTCTAATTGAAACATAATATGAGCATTACATATTTATTTGATGTGTATAATTTTAACAGTTTATTATCTATTGAAAATAACGCATCTTTGGTGGAAGACTTATTAGCTTAAATTATTGAATTCCCTAAATTCAGAATACAATTTGCTTGCCCGTCATTATCTCAAGTTGTATGAATACACTACTCATTTAAATAGCCTTCAAATTGGCTGATTATTTCACTACTACTGGACGGTATGGTACATATCTGTACACTAAATACTAATTTGTATCTGCCAAACCTAGTCAGTAATAAAATGTACATATTTATTAACACCAAACTAACCGCTGTCAACTACCACCAAGGGGGAGGGAGTTAACTAAATTTCTATTTGTTTTAAAGGGATGAGGATTGGAGCTATAAAATCTCCCCGGCAGTATAAAATATTTCTTCATAAAAAAGACTCGATAAATAGGGTCCTGTGCGCGTGAAGAATTGTGTGTGTATTTTCTCCGGCTGATTTGCTGTCGTCGTCGTAGAAGTAAAGTTTCAAAGCTATAATTTATCTGAGAGACATTCTACACACATGAGGCTAGCGCGCAGCACACATTCATTCATCCATTCACACTCGTCCGTTACCATCTTCCCTATAACCGTCGTCTGAGCCAGACTTACTTTTATTTACTGACTTGCTTGCTTATATATCTAATCTATCCTATAGGCAGCTAGCAAATAGTATATATCTTTAGCATTGCAAAAACAGCACAATTCCAGTACAGTGATTGTAGAGAAATTGATTTCGGAAACCCGACGCGCGTGCACACTGCCTGGAAAAACCTGCACTAAATTGTTAGCTTCCGACCACTCTCTCTCTCTCTCTTGCCAATAGCCCAAAGGGGGACATGGGGTTGCCTAAAAAGTACAGTCGACCTCCCTATATAAACATGGTTTAGGTAGCGTATAGTCTGCCTGTCTTTTAGGTAACGCTTTACGCGCCCACACTGGGATTTTTGGTGTTGTTTATCCTGGCTTCTGTAATCATTGATGCTTTTTAGAATGGAATACAGTGTACACCTACTGTCTGTCATACCGTAACTTCTGTAATTAGCACTACCTATTGATAAAAATGTACCAAATTCATAGCTAGTAGCTAAGGATTTTTTTCCCGGGGCGATTTTTTGTATTTTTAGCTTACGTGATAAGTGTGGACATAATTATGTTATAAATCATGTCTAGATATAGCCTTGCTTTAATTTTACTAGTCATTATCAGTAAGCTGTAGATTGTATTTATCACTAAAAAATTTGGGTTTTGTCTATTGATACTTGCATTTTTATATATTTTTTATTTTAGTTATGTTCTTCAGTGATTACTTCTAAAATTTGAGTAGTGTCTTAAGTATTCTCATCAGCATTGAAAATAACTCATTTGTTGCTGTTATTTCTTAATTGTAAAAAGTATCGAACTGAATTTTTACACATTTTTCCATATAACATTTTAATTTCAAATACTTTTTTAAGTATTAAATATTTACAATCCAGTCCTTGTTTATGTCAACCACTTCCCCCCTGCCTCGTCATAAGCAGATGGTAAATGTGTCCCTTGTGTGTTGGGTGGTTTAGCCGGGCACCATCTCTCTGTTGACCGAATGAACAGCGAAAGTAGCGCCGGGAACAAGAAAAAGAAGCAGAAGTGGCCCAGTTTCTCCAAGAAGAGTCGCTCACGAACCGAGGAAATACACTTCACCCGAGGCAGCAAACAGCCGCACTTTGGCAGTACAGAGCGCCTCTCTGCTCCGGCTGACGGTTCTGGACTGTTGAGGAAGGAGTCTCTCTCCAACACCGCAAGTGACGCTGACCCCAATTCTGGCGCGCTTAAGCACGTGAGTAACCGGCCTCTGTCAGCCAATCTATAATTACATCGGTTTGTTTTATTTAGTTACAATTTATTGACCAAAAAAGCAATTTTTTATAAGAAGTTAATTTTTTTTCCTAACCTCTAATTCTGAAAATGAAACTAATGGCTCTTTCTTTCAGCGTTCTTGGTCCGGGTTTTCTCTGCGCTTGCGAAGGTCTAAACGTGTATGTTCTTTTTCTGACTCTCTCTCTCTCTCTATCTGATACATTCACCCTTTTCGAGTGTGTTTCAATTTGGGTGCACCTCACTCCTTGTTGTTTGCTCAGGATTTCACCGGCACCTCCATGTTATAATTAAAATAATATTATCTCTTTAGTTTGTTGACCAACCGCACTTGGCAACGGCACACAACTACAACCCTAAAGTGTAAATAATTATTAAATTGAAGCAGTTTGAATGCTTCCTCATGTTGAACCCTTTGATAAATGTAAATATGACTGTACAAGTTATTGTATTTGATGTGCTGGATTCAAATGTGTTCCTATACCTATATTACCTGTTCTGCAGATATTATTTCTTTTCCTGTGTGGTTCCCATTCTTTCAACTAGCAACTGGTGTTAACCTTAGTTTTTTTTTGCGAAAACGTCAATTTCCCATTTTAATATTATTTGTGCATATTCGTTGTCAGCAAAAGTAGATTACCTATACAGTTATTTCCCCATTACAATGGTCAACTAAGGCGGAACATGCATTCTATCGTCATCATTGTGAAACCCTCATTATACCTTTCAGAGCAAGTCAATGAAAAACGAATTAAATTGTTTTTCTTCCGGAAATGTTAAAATGGTATGTGACAAGACGTTAAGTCTGTAATCGAGGTTTTGTTTTGTGTTTCTCGCTTAACATCACTAATTGTTGAACAATGCACAGCGTATAACTGTATAACTTATTTTGTCTTAACTATCGTTACTTTTTGTTCAAGTATACGTCATGTTAAAAGTCTGATTGGTGTAAATATGGTCGATTCAAGTCTTACATTCAAACGAAACGAGTATCATTGATATCTAAGTTAGCTCTGTTTGGTCATTACTACTGCAAATGGATCTGTTTCCTTTAAATTATTAAAAATGTCGGATTGAAGCGACAGTTTTAGGCCTCAACTTATTTCCTCTGTATTATATTCCATTCCCCTGGATTTTACATCGATATAACACTGTTATAACAAATGTTACATTTTATTAGATGTTCCAGGACAGTTTAGTTTTGTGTGACATTGTAAATGTCGTGATTTGTCCGCATATTTCATTAGAATTTTGTTATTTAGTTTAGATCTTTTTTTAACTTTTTACTCAACTTGTTTTATGTTGTCCATATTATACATATTATTAAATATTATCGTAGCAGCCATTTTTAATGTTTTTCATTAATAATATATTCTAATTGTCATGCATAGTAAAGAATGATATTAGTTGTGCAATTCTTTATGACGTTATAAATGGTATATATATTGAAAAACTATATTATGCATTCAATTAATCTACTAAGTTTTAACCATTCGTCGCATTCGTATCATTCAATTGTTTTAAAAATAATAGCTTCGCAAGTTTAGCTAAAGTTGAAGGTCATGCTATTATATTGGTGAATTTTAAGCATGACGTTTACGCTAAATATTGCTAATATTGGTGAACTAATTAATATTTATTAATGAAGTTTCTAAATAGTTTTTTATTGATGTTTTCACCAATTTTGATTTCAGAAAACTTACTCATTTAAATTAAACGTATTGAATTAATATTCACAAATGCAAGTATAAGCTAGTGAAATGCATAATACTTTATTTCATGATATTTAAATTGAATAACCATAATTTTTAAGGTTAGTGATGAAATCCTCTATTGGTAGTTTATTAACTCCATGTCTACATTCCTGCTTTGTATAATCAACAGGACCTTCGGAAGACCCAAGGTAACTGCCAATCAAAAGAGGACCTGGGAGGCCCGGGAACATCAGCTGGCTCCACTGCGGGTACCGGGAAGAAGAAGAGTCTCTTCTCTAATCTCTTCGGCAAGAATAAACACTAATTTTGTGTTGACTGTTCTCGACAGACATGCCCACACTACCACCACCACCTTTCTCTCTGTCTCAAATGCCTTTCTGTGTTAACGTAGGACATCGTCTTGGTTAGGCAGGAGCAGCCTTTCTCAGACAGGACCAGTGAAGTGGAGACATTTGTTATGACTAAAATACAGCACAACTCACGAACACTCTTGTTTCAAATAGAACTAATATTCTAACTGTTAATTGGTGCTTTTACTCAAATTTTCCTGTCTTAATCTTTCATATACAAGTCGATATAGGGTCTCTAGTGAAATCAACTGGCTCGCCATTTCAATATTATTATTGTAATTAAATATCCAAGAGTTCTCTAAATGATAGAAGATAAACACTCAGAATTTGACAATACTTCTACTGTTACTTATGTACCTACATTATTGTACTAGTTATCTTTTCGAATGAAATTAACGACCCGACCGGTTTGGAACGAATGGCATTGACGCCCAGTTTTCTCTTTGTATATTGATAGCCTTTTCTGCTCTAACGTTGTGATTTCTTTACTTCAATCACCGGTCCAGCGCCCTCCTCGTAACAACCAGCCCCCTCGACAATCTAGCCATCCTTTATTCTGCTGCTTCCAAGAAACATCAATGTGCTGTTCATTTCACTCTGCATGCATGACTTGCTACCTTATTTATTGTCTATAACAATTGTCATTTTTATTTACATGTCATTTGATTTTGTTTTCTCTGAGTTTCCGCCGCCGTGAGTATTCAAGCAGACCGACCGATGATTTCTGTATTCTTGTTTCACTTTCTGAACAAAACAGTGTGGTTTTCCTAATTTATTTACACAGATGTCTAGTCGGCTAAATCACATTTTATGTATAAGCAATAGTTGTATGCCATCCAAGAGATTGCTTCTATATGATTGAAGAAATAAATGGATGCATGCGACAGTCGTGTGTACAAATCTCGTTAATGCCCTAAATTAGGACGCTCTCTATCTCCTCTGACTTGCATCATGCTCTTCGTAATTATCTAAGACGTGTTTTTGGCTGTTGATATTCTACAGGAATACTTATATTTCTTCATCGTTGGTCTTTTTTAATCAAACCACAGTGCTGACTCCTACTCATGTACATATTTTACTGGCAGAGGACCTTCAACATTACACTTTGTAAACTCAACAATTCTTACACCCTTCTTTTGTGTATTGATTATTATTCGCCCATGTTTTTTTGTGTGTGTGTTTTCGAGTGATTAACGAGAGAGATATTTATTCTCTGTTTTTTGGCTATTTCAGTATCTGGGAGTCTTGTATTATTATTTTCTGATTTTTCTCTGGACGAAATGTAAAGTGAACATATAGTTTTTTTCTCTGCATAATTCCTTCGCTTTATCATTGCTTTCCTGTCACAGACATTGTTACATTGTATACATATTTATTATTACATATTATTATACATCTTTTCAAAATATAATTATTTTTGACTGGCCAGCTGTGATCAGATATGGCCTCTCAACCCGCATACATCACTCATTTTCTCTATCTTTTTCTCAAGAACATACAGCCCTCATGCCAATGTGATTCCCTTGGCTAAGCACAATTGTCAGTAAACAGCCCGAAGTTGTATGTGGGCTTCCAATCCTTCCTCCTACTCCTTCCCTCCTTGCTTTGCCTCCTCGATAGTATAATATAATTGTGTGTCCATATTTATTTTCAAAAGCAGCATCCACTTAAATGATCAAACTGCGTTTTACTATAACAACCAGACTGTTTGCATTTTGTGTATTTACTTGTCTCCATTTTACTGTATTATTTTGAAGAAAATTTGACAATCCAACTACAAGAACACCGCCTGCCTTCATTCGATTGTCGTTATTGCTTTGCATACTGCACATCAAGTATACAATGTTGCTGTAGGCTCCATTGTGGTTACCTACCCTCTTCGATTCTCTTACAATCCCCCTCCCCTCCCTCCAGCAATTACGATGTCATTTCATTGATTACTGTATACAAAACGCCTATCTCATTGTTATGATTCTTTGCGATTTGTCGTGGTCAATTTATACATATTACAAATCGAGATTTACGCTTACAATTTTAGATTGTATTAAGTATTGTTATATATTATTAAGAGCAGAAACGCTAATACATTTTTTCAATAACTATTGTTTTGTTTTTCTTTAAATGTGGGAAATTTTTGATTGTTATCTAATATTTGGAACAATTATATAAAAAGTCTTACTAATTTAATAAATAAAGGGTAGATTAATTTTATAACTTCGTCATAAGCCAAATATAGAGGGTGGGATTCTTCCGATTTTTTAGAGTAACATTTTTTCGCCTTTACTGTTTGAGTACATTCAATTATGTATATTACAACCGCTCCCATAGGCCTATAGAGAACAATTTTTTTTTAATATGATATTGCGCCCCTGGTATAATACATTCCGATTACTTTTCCATTTATAAAATACACTTGCAAATAGTATTTCGATAAATTTCGCGATAAAACAGGTTAGTGCTATTATATTAACAGTCACTTGCATTTTTGGATTCGAATATAATTAGGTAGTTTGTTTTATTTACGAAGATAACTTTTTTGTCAACCAAATATCTTCACTGTAATTATAAAACAATATTTATTACATCTATATACGTACAGAAATTAATTACTTTTTTTTTAAATGATCTCGTAACAATATTTATAAATATACATGCATTTTTAAGCACGTACATGCAGATAAAGATTTTCACTGTCCATATTTTTTCCGTTAAATAATATGATTTTAAATATGCTATATGTATGTATATGAATTTCCAGTGTATTAGTCCGGCAGCTATAACACCAGCCACATACAACGAACGAGATACCAATATTGACCACCTATAATTATGGTGTCAAACATTCCGAAATCAACGTCTTCTGGAGTTGGGAGGGTTGTTTTGGACAACAGAACTTTTTTATTTTCCCATGTCATGCATATTAAAGAATTAATAAACACATAATCTGATTTCTGTATTTTAAAACAAAAAATGAACACATGTCTTATTATTTTATTTTCATATTCTTTTGAATATTGGTATTAGACTAAATTTGGTTTGAATTTTCGCTGAAAGTGAGTCTAATATCAATCAAAATATTCGGAATTATTTTATCTGAGATTAAAGTGATATGAGTTTATTTTTTGTTTTAATATAAAAAAATCAGTTATATGTTCATAATCATATACAGCAAAACTTTCTTATAAGAAATAGGTAATTTCTTGTAAAGTAACCTGATAATTATTCAGAAAACAACTCTGGTCCAATTACCAGTAGCAGACGTCCATTTCGGAATCTTTGACACCATTATCTACAATTATAGGGGATTAATGTTGTCATCTTGTGCTAGCTGCTGAACTGTATGCCTAATGGATTTCACGTTCTTAAATTTCAAAAATAAGTTAATAAAATTATTTTGAAGTGTTCCAAAATTATAATTATATGAATCTGGAATAATTTTGTACATATATATGCATAACGATGAAATTCTGGAGTTTCGTTATTCCGCTTTCAGCAGATGAGAATGCCGTGTTGTGCAAAAGATTTGTCTTCTTGTCAAAGTGAAGAATAGTTTTGAGAGTGGCTTTTCATACTTAATTTTGTTAATACAAGCCAGATTCCAACATAAATTCATATTTTTATTACATTGACTGTAAAAGGCTGAATCTTTCAAAATCGATTATTTTTCCAGCAACGTTAAAAAAATGTGACGAATTAGAAAAGAAAAAATAATTAAATATTTCCATACAGATTTTTCAGTTCAACTGACAGAAATTTAGGATTATATATTGTAAGACGAATTTTAGCGAATCATTACTTAATTTAGGTAACTTAGGTAATTGTGAACATGTCTTGACATTAATATCTTTGGAAATACGATACCCTAAAAGCAAACACATATTTAAATAATAAAGATATAATATTAATAGGTAGCAGGTACAAGCTGACGATATATCACAGAGCAAAAAATAACCAACTCAACTAACAATCCATACAAAGACAGAATACTGCGGTGCGATTATAATAAATATATGCCTTCATTTGATAATGTACATTTTATAATATTATACAAAAAGACGTAACGTATCCCCGGGAGCGAATTTGTTTAAAAAATGATAATATAAATGCACCATAGAGTAAAACCCAGTCCGTTAAGATACAAACAACCACAGAAAGCTGTTCACCAGTCACATAGTTATTTATTCTCCACAGACGGCACAAAGTGTTGATAGTAGCTCTTCGTGACGTCGATCATAGCGTCCTGAGTGCACTCTGGCAGCTCAGCGACAAAGCAGCCCGGGGAACCGCCAAACACAGTGAAAGGCGGCACCACAGTCTCCGGGGGCAGGACCGTGTTGTCCGCCACAGCAGAGCAATCCTTCAGCACACAGCGACGCCCGATGACACAATTACGACCGATGTGGACGTAGGAGCCGATTTGGGCAGCGTTGATGACAGAGTCTTCACCTGCATAGCGAATGTTTCTCATTAGCACAATTTATTGAATATAAACATAGATATTCTATTCATACGAGTGCAAGAATCTGATCTCGTGAATTTACCATTGTTCACGTTTCTATAATTTCAAATCTGCGTAATATGAAATAATTTACACAAGGAAAGCATAATTCGTGTAGTAATAGGATCTGACCATTTACACGAAATTGGTAAAGTATAAACTTCTTTACCTATTCATGAATGTCATTCTTCTCCTATTATTTCTGTTGTGAATTGTGTTTAAACAGTACTATTTTCTCTCGTCATGGTGAGATTCTCGCTGATTCCAAGAGTGCCAATATTTCCAATGTAATAATTATTATGTAACTTACTATAGTATCTTTTTTTGGAAAAAATGAATTAATAAACTAATAAACATAATCATTTTCCTAAAAAAGCATTTCACATATTTTAAGTTGGCTCCATATAAAGACGAGTCGGTACCTTATAAAGAGCTCTTTATACACCATGTAGAAATAAATATATAACAATGCAAGGAAAACCTTTTCTGATATTCTTTTTACATATTTGCAAAGAATTGATTTTTACTTAACCATCCCCAAGTAAATATACGGTCACTCACCAATGAAAACATTGTCTCCTATATGCAATGGGAAGAAGGCCACTCCTCGACTGAACTTTTTGAATGGTGGCCGAATAACTGCCCGACTACTCACTACACAATGACGACCAATTCGCACGTTGGCCAAATCACCCCTGATGATGCACTCCGACATGATAATTGTTTTGCCATTGAGGACGATATTTTGACTCCCACACAGAACCGATTGTCGACTAACCTTATTTCCGGAGGCTGTGTCTATGTATTGCGGCTTCAGATAGGTTACATCACCCAGTTCCATTGTAAATCGTACTTCTCTATACGAAAAGTCAAATGACGATAACACATTTTAAAAAATATTATTTGAAAAGTCCTAATAAGTAATTTAAATCCAAATTATATAGTGGAAATATATTTAGAAAATTTTTGAGTTACATTTTTGAAATCTCTACTTCAACCCGTTTACAGGGAGATAGAGATCAGTTTTATATAGTGAGAATTTCTCTTTCTAAGGATTCAATATTCAACATTTGGTACATGGGTAGCTTGGCAATAGAGATAGAGATCAGTTTTATATAGTGAGAATTTCTCTTTCTAAGGATTCAATATTCAACATTTGGTACATGGGTAGTTTGGCAATATGATTAAACAAATGTTAAGCAAACACATTAGCGTTTAATACACTTTTCCATTGTTTTTGAAGCTGTGTAAAGCAAATGCAATTTTCTTATTATATTTTAGCCAACGTTTTCAATGTTTTGTATATTAGGTTTTATTAAATTACTATTAATTAGAGATTAACTGCTATGTGTTCTGGAATATGAGATCACAATACCTTCTATGTGTTCTGGAATATGAGATCACAATACCTTCTATGTGTTCTGGAATATGAGATCACAATACCTTCTATGTGTT
>JAUZNC010007073.1:21413-34041 GCA_034780395.1 Vannuccia rotundouncinata | reverse complement strand
GATGATGTTTTAAACAATGAATGTTGTCATGCAAAGATGATGTTTTAAACAATGAATGTTGTCATACAAAGATGATGCTTTAAACAATGAATGTTGTCATACAAAGATGATGCTTTAAACAATGAATGTTGTCATGCAAAGATGATGTTTTAAACAATGAATGATGTCATACAAAGATGATGCTTTAAACAATGAATGTTGTCATACAAAGATGATGTTTTAAACAATGAATGTTGTCATACAAAGATGATGTTTTAAACAATGAATGATGTCATACAAAGATGATGTTTTAAACAATGAATGTTGTCATGCAAAGATGATGTTTTAAACAATGAATGTTGTCATACAGAGATGTTTTAAACAATTAATTTTTTGTACTAATATGATATTTTAAACAAGAAAGGTTTTCATTCTAAATTTTGTATATTTGTTCAAATTTTTCATGAGCCTTCATAATTATTATTTTACCTTATTCTTAGATACAACTTTGCTTTAATTGGAAGTGACGCCGCAAAGCGAGGTGATTGGTGGATTCGTGAGCCAATGACTGACTTCGTACCTATTGTCAATTTGAAAAATCTGATGATTTTTATTAATAGTTATGAATGGACTTTACCAAATGCGACTATTCAGAATTCCTGGATTAAACCGGACCATTGTTTCAAGTAACATGAAACCTATTTTTAGAATTTGGTTGAATTTGCTTTGAAAATCTGGTTTTGTGAATTTTCTCGTCAAGTTGTATTAGTTTAGATGTGATTTACGTTATCTGTCAAACTATTGAAGGTTATTATATTTCTTGTTTGTTTATTGTATATGCATTTTTGTTACGTTTATAATATTCGTCTAAGTAATATTGTTTAGATATTAATTTTTTATAATTTATTATATTCTGATGCTGTTATTTTTATTCTGTAGGATAAAAAGTTTCATTCATGAATAAATTTTCTCTAGTATTGCTAAACATGATTTTAATATAATCTAGAAAATAATATATTTTTTTATTTTTATAATATGGTACTCACTTTATACTACGTACTTTTATAAATTAGTATATTATTGTCATTGAGAGGGCCTCATATTATAAATAAGGGATTTTTGTGAGCTCTCAATAATGGGGGTTGTGTAATAATATAAACTTAATAAATATAATAGTAAAAATATGTATTTTGTAACCGATTAAATGAGTATAATCGAATTATATAGATACTATACTTAATTAATAATATTAATGTTGATTATATTTGAACTAAAATGTAAATTATAGTTTTCAAACGTTATCGAAGTCCGCATTTGTGACGTATGGAAATAATTTCTGGATAATTATAAAAGCAATTCAACGCAAATTTGTCCGGTATATATAGTACAATTAATTCCGTTTTATAAGAAAACGTGTTAAACATATAACTTTTAGTTTTTTAAATAACTATCTATATATATAGGCTGTCCGGGAAAAAAGGCGCGATTCTATGGTTATCAAATATTATTTATAAATAAACGGACGGCAGCCAGGCAGTGGAAGGTCTAAGTCTGCTGCCCGAACTCAATATATGTAGAAGATATTCGAACATTAGTTGAAGAAGATTCTTCCATCACAGTACGACGAGTGGCAGGTGAACTGGACATACCCAAGACTACGGTTCATGAAATTTTGTCACATGGATTAGAACTCATTTGGTTTTACACTAAAATGGGTTCCTTTCACATTGAGTGAGAATAATAAGTCCGTCCGTGTAGCCCGGTGTCAAGATTTACTGGATTTTTATGCACCAAGACTAGCTAAGTCAAACTTTGTGATGAATAAATGAAAAGTTTTTTTACTGCCGAAAACTACAAATAATGTTATTGGGTGCTGGTTGAGTCACAAAGATGACAAACTGAACGACGATCAAATATGGAGAAGAAATTCTTGGCCATACATGTTGTTTCTCAAAGGGGTAGCAGTTATTTTGAAGTGTGACCACGGAATGAAAACATTAATGCAGAGAGGTACGTCCAATTCTGATTCGTTTGGAAGAAAATATGCGTTTTCAGCATAACAACGCCAGATCCCATTATACGCGTGTACTATACTATATATACTGTACTGTAAAACTATTATTATTGTATTCCTTCCAATGTTTATTGTATGTTTTGTATACTTTAATATTTAGATCTCATTCATATCATATGATTATTTTCAAAAAATAGTGCATACATTTTGTCTGTCTATATATAATATATATTTATTTTATCTATATGAAAACGTAACAAAAATTCGCCTTTATATTGTAATATTTAATTCTCGCCTTTTTCTAAATAGCCATGATCGACACTCTTAAAATCACTCGACGCCTCTGTAGTTAAATTGAAATATTTGACTATTTATTAAAATGATAATGTACATACACCCTTGTACAAAAATGTGTAGATTAATTCATAAATTCAAATACAAATGAAGTAAATGTTTATTTTTTTAAACTGATAATTAATAATTCTTTCAAATTTTAGAATTATTCCCAAGACTTAATGTAAACACATGAATTATAAATTTATGTACATTGCTTCAATTTTCAAATATGAACATATGCTAAATATATTCTGAACTTTATAAGTGAAACAAGCGATGGAGAAATTATCAATCACTGTAATTCAGAGGATTTATGAAGATGATGGATATATTGTGAACATTATATAGAAAATGAAATTCATGTAGATGCTATTCGTTTCATTGCTCATGGACGTGAGGTCCGATTGCGTCTCCTACAGGACAAGTTAGTTCGAGCTCATAATGAGATCAGAGAACGACAAGGCCCTGCGGTTACTATGACAAATAAATGTGGCATTAAAAAAATCAGTATTTGTGTTTATTCAGGCACACTTCAAAATTAAGAAGAAGCCTAATATTCCTGCGCAAACCACTTTCAGCTGAATTTGATTTCAAAAATGTTTGATCCCATGAAGCTAGAATTATATCTTTTGAAATGTATCTTTTGAAAATTCTTTTGAACCTCAACGCAAGAAAATAATCATCATGAAATAGTCGGGGAATACTAAATCTATGAAAATAATTATCTCGACCAAAAATTAATTATCAGATATACCAAAAAAATTGAAAGCGTAAAAATTGAATTTTATAGATTTATGAATGTATAAAATAGAGAATCATTTGGATCAATAAGAGAATTGACGATAAAATTACAAGAAACGCACGCTTGAGGACAAACAAATTAGACACCGTACGTTTGCTTTTGTCGAGAATGCTCAGGTATGTTATATACCGTGTCCAGCTGCGGTCGCAAAATTGGTGAGAAATTGTACTCTCTCCGAGGAAATATGGTCTTAAATGTCAACTTCTTTGTGACTCGGACACAATTCATTCATGTATACCGGGATCATCTGGCCGCTAATATCCAATGGATAAAATTCCGGACAGTGAACAAACTCGCAGGATACCTATCAAATCCAACATAGGCTTCAAATCTATATATAATATTTGAAAAATTCTTGGTAATTATCATTCAATTGAAATTAGTAAATAAAAATAGGAGATATTTATCAATTTCTCAATGACAACGGTTATTCTGGATTCAACAATATGAATGGACCCTCACTTCCAAACTGGTTAGCATATCATTTTACTGCTTTATACTTTAAGAAATATACTATTCCGATTACAAAAATTCTATGTCATGCAGAGCATAACAGTTTTCTGTATGTGACGTAAGTCAGTAAAAAGTACAGGATGTAATGAATGTTAAAACTAGCTCGGCGAACACTGTGTTGTTTGGAGATTCACCTATTTCCTAGAGGGAATCTAAAGACAAAGAAATAATATATATTATACCGCACACATTAAAGTCATCCATCTGGTGGAATTCGATTTTCCTATTAAAAGTTGATTAAATGTATTGATGATTTTTAATTATATAGGAATAAAAGAGCGACTTTTAAATTAAATAGTCCGGAAAATATTTGGTGCAAAAGGTTTGATACTTTTAACAAGTAATATGATCCATGGGATGATCAAATATATAAGTCTTAAGTTCCAGAAATTGTACATTATTTTTTATAAGGATTTTAGTTTTTTTCTATATTAAAAAATAGGAGAAATTTTCATGGTTTTCACCCAATTTTCGTGAAAATGCAAATTTTAAAGAAAATAAAGATGTTATTCACACTTTTGAATAAATTGATGTACATATCATTTTTTTCATCTAAAATCGTTTTCAACATATTTCAATCAAAATTATATGGATAAGTCAAACTAATTATTTCCTAGAAACATTTGAATATTGGTTTACAAGCTAAAATATGCCTAAAATAGGCTTTAGCACTATAATAGTAATAGGTTTCTGAAAAATGATTAGCATTACTTTTCAATGTAATTTTGCTTGTAAAATATGAAAAACATTTAGATGAACAAAATGAAATGCATCAATTCAATCAAAAGTGAGAATAACATCATTATTTTCTTCAAAATGGGTATCATGAAAATTGGGTGAAAACAATATAAATTCTCCTATTCTTTAATATTGAAAAACACTTAAATGCTCATAAAAAAAATAATGTAAGATTTCTGCAACTTAAGACTTACATATTTGATCATCCAATGGATCATATTACTTGATAAAAGTATCAAACCTTTTCCACCAAACATTTTGATTAAAACCCTCTGGGATCCCGGACTAGTATTTTACAAAATTATATGAATTTTAGTGATTTTAAGAAATTTTAGTATTATTAAACGAATTTCAGCATTATTAAAATCGGCCTTTTAAAATTAGTGTAATATTGTATTCAATCTCGCCCCAAAATTATGAAATGTTCCCAAAATTTATGAAGTGCAATTCAGATTAAATCAATCGAATTCCCCATATGCAATATAGTACAATTAACAGCCATTAAAATTATTGAAAATTATCTTGATAAAAATGAAAGTATTTATTGGTAAAAATCAACAAGTGTCAGTAAGGTATTGATAACTATGTAAGTATATTTATTGATATGTATCAATAAACAGAGAAAGAGAGAAAACAAGCCGAACGAACCCATTGGTAATCTTCTGACTGACACATAGTCTGCTTTTAGGGGTTAGTAGCATTTCGCCGTCCGATTATTTATTAACTTTTAAAATCGTATCTCGCCGTCCGATTTTGCAATATTAATTATTTCTTGCGGTACTTGGTACTTGTTTATGCTTAAGTAAGTATATATAATGAATAATTCATTGTCTCAATATATTATAATGTTAGCAGCAGTTTACTTCGTTTACAACAACATTTATAATTTATTGAATCTTTCAAATGAAAAGTTGTATCTAAACAATACAGTTTTTATTATCATTTAAATGAGCATTTATATGATCAAAATCATATTACATGATTACATGATCTTATTGCATGATAATTCATATGAGCATCATGGTTATGAGTAAATTGAATTTTCAAATAGAAGTGACGATAGTGCAACAATTTTTAAATACATCCCATAAAACTATATGTTTTACAGCTTTATAAGTTAGTTTTTCAGATTTTCTTAGAATAACTTTTAACATATTGAAATGTAAGATATATATCTATTGATGAAAACAAATTGAAAGCTGTTTGCTTGTGAAAGCATAAATGTACATAAATATACATTAATATAGAAAATAAGATACTTTAAACAATACCAATTAATGTTTATTATATCTTTTTAAAACACCTTCATAACAGGACAAGAAATTACGTGTTTGAAGTGCACAGATTTTACGTTGACACACTTTGAAAATTTATCACTTGTATTAAATAATAATTAGATTAATGGAATATTAGAATAAATAATAAATATTAATAGAATATTAGAATTGAAGCAACAAATAAATATATCCAGACATGTTAAAATCGAATTTGGAAACTTATAGCCGTACGTATTGGGTATATAATGGGTATATATTGGGTATATATGTACATAATTGGGTATTCCAACAAAGAATTCCCATTTGCATAATCTTAATACCTAATAAATTTTTAAAACTGGATTATTCGCCAACCGTACATAACATAAATTGCTATTCCAACAACAAATTTGTAAACTATTGTTTATATTTTATATAATATTCATAATATTCTGTTTTTTAAAATTATTTTTAAACTTTACTTTCATCCACACAAAGGCTATATTGTTGTATATTTTTATATTATTTATTATGCTTAAACGATGTATTTATTTATCATTCGTTGTTGGAATATATCGTTTGCGAACCGTAGAAATTCGCAAATGGTATACAACATAATCATATCAGAAGCGGCGCAGCGAATTTACGACTGCCCTGGTATTTATAAAAAGGCGCCAATATTTTCTAGGAAATTAGGCACTCTAAAATAATTTGCAATATGGATAAAAAAATCTCCAAAACGATAAGTAGGTAATGATAACAAATTATAAAAAATAAAATTAAAAATGGTATAATGTGAGTTTAAAGTTATTTATACTTTCATTAAATATAAATGTAGTTATTATACTGTATTATAGAAAATGACAGATATTTTATACACAATAAATTAGAAATGCGAATACAGAAGATTTAAAACTTTAAAAAATATTTTTTTCGATATTGATTGTTTTCTATGAACTCATATGCAATTCGTACTAAATCAAGAAAATTTCACTAACATACCGAATTGGACTAAAATTTCAATTAATTGCAATCTCCACGCAATTAATTACCAAAATATTGCATATATTTTTGCAAATTATATTCGCTTACATCTGAATATAAATTTATTAAACAAAGTTTTAACATTATAACGCTCGCATTAAATATTTATTGCAAATATTTATAGATTGAACTACAATAAATAATTGTAATATAGAGTACATTAATAAATAATTACAATAATATAGACAATTTAAATAAAATCAACATATTTACACTTGCTTTATTCATTTAGATAGATCCATTGTCTCATAAATGGAAGATTTACGCAATTGGTATGTAATTAAATATTAGAAATTGTAAAAATTGCAAGTTATTCGTATAAAATTAATTGCAATTTTAAAAATCGACAAATAATTTAATTACAATTATTTATTAATTCAATTCAATTGCAAATTTAATACAATTCGGTCTGTTAGTGTTGCATCAGCATATACGCTATAATCAAAAGATGTGTCTTTTTGATATAATAAAATATACCAGCTCCTTTTTTTATCTATTGGAGATGTTTAATAATACCTATATATTGATATGCAAGTTTACATAAAATTATATACAGTATATAAGAGGCTGCATGCAGGTAAATATGCTCGTTATATAACCGATTTAAAATAATTAAAAATGTAACCATTTATTTTTTAACAATAGTTTTTTAATAGTTTATATTAGTATAACAGACGTTGGTTAGGTACTATACAACAACATGTATTAAATTCTAAAAACACAAATATCTAATTGAGTGAATATTATAAGTACTTATAGCATAAAACAAAATACACAACATTTTATTTTTTCCAACTTCATTCATATTTTCGAAATCTATTAAAATTCCATTTTTATAATTAAAAAATAATTGGACGGCGAAATGCTCCTGCTCCGTTATGAAAGTCCGAATGCAGACTCGAACTCGATCCAAGGCATCACCCACGGCTTCGCAAACCAGCCTCTTAACCACTCGGCCATCCCATTTCCTAAATTAATAACTTTGTATATAGAGAATAAATTAAATCTTAGAATAAATATTACACACCAATGAATTACAAAATCCTTGAATTTTATTCTATTTATTTTAAAATATTTAATAGACGAATTTGTGTTTTATAAAAAATAGAGTGCTATTAAAGTTTACTCTTATTTTTAGCTACAGTTTGAATTTATTTAGTTGGATAAATAAACAAAAAAAATCAATAATTTATTTGAAAGTTGTCCGCGAGTATATTGAGTTAAATAATTTTGTTGTATAAAATGATAGGCTTTACTTTATATTTTGTTTGGGTGTGTGTTAAATCATTGTTTTGTAATTTTGTCTATATATTGGTAATTATAACAAACAATATATCTATGTAGTGGGGTTAGGTAAACGACACATATTGTTGAGTGAAGCGCGCATTTGGCACAAACTGTTCTTTATTGTGCAATTTGTTTCTTGTATATAGCAGAGGAAAAAAGACTTAACTGAGCACTAAAACCAAGTCACATGCAGTAAGATATGATCAGATATGGATTGCTTTCGATCAATAGACTATATTCTCAACTTGTTTATTTGTGCAATATTGCACTCGTTGTATTGATTACCCATGGTGAGCTCAAATACAAAAGGGAGGTGCCAGCTTGTTCGCACGCCATTCACTGGTTAGATTAAATCATAGGTTTGGGAACATTACCTAGACAAAAATCCCAGGCGTGATTGATTTCTTGGTTCTCCTGAATGTACCAGAACAGCCGCATATTTGCTCTCTGGTGTTGCGGTGGTTACACGTTTCACTAGGGATATCACACAATCATAATCTACTGTTTTTGGATAAATTGACTGATACTTGAACCACCTGGTTGGTCTGATGAGTGAAGACAACCTTTTGATAGGTAGTAGTGACTCTTCAGAGAGAAGAAGAAAACCCTCTTTCACCAAAACCGCGGATGAAAAGCCCAGCAGCAGCACCTACGCACACTCCCGATCACGTAGTGAAGAGGATGCTAGCAGCAATGACGTTATAGAGGTGACTAGTCAGAAGTTGAACACCCTTACAAATTCTTCACGTTCCACCTCCTCAAACTCCGCTTTGAGCCGCAATGGTGGTGCTGGGAAGGGCACGCTATCTTGTTCTCGGTCTAGCTCTATGGAATCCTTGCTTGATGACTTCTCCCATAAGGCTAAGAGCATGTTTGCTCAGCTTGACCAGTCGAATACTGGATTTATTGATCTGGAAGAGTTAGCTCTGTGCTGTCAGGAACTGTCACCGGATGAGTTGACCAGTCTTTTCGGAGAGTTAGATCGTGATGGCGATGGTAGGATTGGACTGTCCGACTTTAAGGAGGGGTTTAGATCAATCAGTCGTACGTTACAACAGAAAGGCCAGGAGCGACGAAGATCCCGTATGCTTTCCATTTCGGATATTCCTCCCCTTCCAGAGCGTTTGACGAAAGGGGATAATAAGTTGGGGGATAGTATGGAAGAGGATGAGAGTAGAATGCAGATCTGTCAAACCTTGTCAGAGGGTTTGTCTTCCTTGACTTGGTAAGTAGATGCTGTGGTGGGCTTTTGCATTATTATTTTTTTTAAAGATATGCATGCAGAATTATTTATACAATCTCATAAAATTGTCGGTTCTAATTACGAAAACCATTAATTAATTTAGTAACATTTAAAATTGTTTTTCTTGATGTTTTGGTCGTGAATTTAAATATTACATCATATCACAAAATATTTTCATATACTCACCCTTATCTGATCCTGTGATATTTCGCGAATATAAATTTCCAACAAATTCAATTCTAGTTTTTCTAGAGCAATGATTATGTCAGGATTACAAAGTATCAATACGTTTGCATTTTTTAATCTGTTTTATTTGGTATATAAAATTGAAATCGATTTCAAATTAAAACAAAATTTCATAATAATTTTTTATTTTATCATATTTTATAACATATTAAAGGAAATATTAAATGCTCAAAAGCTAAGGAGACAAATTTAATAAAAAATCACTTTTCTAAACAGTTAACTAAGATTAATATAGGTAAATATACTTTCACACATGCGCAGCACCAAATCAGGTGTCTTAAAGAGATTGTTTTGGCTTAACTAACCATCATCTATATAAACTTATCCAATTATGTAGTTGTTTCAACCTTCCGAAAAATCACAAAATCTTTTGTAAACATTTTATACTTTAATCCTATTGATTATTTCATATACGGATAATCGATTTTGTATTCAAAAATATCGATTCTTCTTTGAGTGAATTTATGCATTCTGCTTTGAAAAATCATACCATTGCATTGATCAATATACCACCAATACCATACAATCTCTGGAATCTAAGCACACAAATATTTGTGTTTTGATGATACCTTTGAAGAATACACCATGTATACTTGTGTTTTGATGACCCATTTGGAACGATTCATTGCTTCAAATCAATTTTACATCTTGCCTATGACAAATCTGGCAGACGTCACCAATTTAAATAATCCAATTAATTCTGAGAGGGTTTTAAAAGTTCGATTTATGAGTGAAAATATTACAGACAAAATCACATAACATTTCATTCGACTTATGAAATTTGAAGAAGGCCTGTAATGGTCGATCTGTTGGTCTGTTCGTAATTCGGATATTTATTGTTGAACAGAATATAAATAACATTATAACGGAATTATAAATTTTTATATACATATATAGCAAAATAAAAATAGATATGTGACATGAATTCATTTGATTAAACTACGCCATCATATGTTGGATAACTATAGACATCTATATTATCTACTTTCCACAAGCTATTCAAATCCACAAATAATTATCACAATATTACAAATTCGTATAAAATAATGTGAGTCAACCGTTTGAAATCAACCCATAAGGAAACCCCAAAAACAAAGTTTTTCCTAATCTGCTCTCGTATAGTCCTCTATTTTCTTAGAATGTGTTTGTCAATATTCTTACTTCATTGGCATAACTATGCTTTGCAGGGTGGCGGACGAAGATACACCCCTCATTTTTTTAATTATTAAAAAAAAATTAATAATCGCATTACATTGAAATGCGTTTATTAATAACAATAATATAAGTATGTATAACAACCATTGTTGAGTAATCTGGTAACCTCCACGAGCTGCAATCCCAAGCGAGCGGGAAAATATCGAAGAAAGCATTCAAATAAGTTACATGTGTCATTCTCAAAGTTTCTGATTTATACATTATGCAACGTTACCATATGTCATGCTGATCGTTCATTGAATGAAGATTAGATTCGACTATGTCCTTAATAATTGTCCCAAATTTTCACACGGATTCAAGTCTGGAGAATTACCTAGCCATTGGCAGTTATCAAATAAGTCAATGTTGTTACCTTCAGAGCTTTGAAACATGGAACCTTATCATGAAGGAAGTTTACTTCTGCATGGTCTGCCACATTTTCTTCGTTATTCAAGGATTGTCTCTTGGAAATATTCACCAGTCTGTCCATCTTTTTTGTCAATCCACATTATCTTTTTTGTTGAGTAGCAAAAAAAGATTCCAATGCAAACTGGACGGGCTGTCGCCAGGCGATAACTCTCATGTTCTTCGATTTCATCGTTGAAGGTTGCCAAAACTCTGTCTTTTTGATGGTTGGGTTTTCGACTGACATAAATGAAAATTCATCACTGCACACAACATGTAGAAGGTCATCAGCAGTTCATAGTCTCAAATAGTCACAAAACCAAAGACGGTCTTCACGTTGTTGAAGTGTCTTGTGGGCCTTCTTGATCACATGAAATGGTTTCATCTTAATTGAATGCAGGTAGAGTTGAATTGTACTTCGGGACGGCGAGAAAGACTTGGACCATCTCTTCTGGCTGTCGCAATTTGTTGTGTCAATTAAATATAGATATTTAAAACCTTCATTTTCGTAGAATATGGAATATTTTTAACGGTATATCTTTGTGCGCCACCCTGTATATTGGATATGGAGAATACATATAACATTTTTAAACAATATTATAGTTAAACGATTAGAGTGAGCTTTTTATGCCTTTTTATGGCACAGAAAAATTGCGTATTGTTCAAATTGTCCATTTCGTGAGGAATCACTGATGATGTCTGGCAATCTTTAATTTTCAGCCTATAATTAAATATACTAGGTATTTTAATATTTTTTGTTCACAAGTGACTGAACCACTCTTTTCAACAGATTTAAGAAAAATCTTTGCGAGAACGGTAACATAGAAAGCAATTTCTACATTTTTGGTTACATCTGAAAATGGCCGATTTCTAATATATGGTTTTATTTTTACCTTAACTATAAAATTAAGTACCTACCCAAATTCAATTCAATTTGAATTTAAATGTTATAATTGAGATGTTTAACAAGACTACATTCTCTTTTTGTGTGTGTGAATGTTTACAGTCAAGACCAGGTCTGTGAGCTGTATCAAGTTATCCACCTGGAGTGTCCGCATCTTCTAGAACACTTTGAAATGATAATTTCTGATGTTATCAAAGACTTTCAGATTCATCGTATGGAGCTGGATAAGTTAGAAAAACTTTTTATGAAGTAAGATATCTAAATTTTCAATGTCAACAATCTCTAAATTTTAATTATTTTAAAATTTAAAGTATTATATTTCCATAAATAAATTAGTATGCTTACATAATATTAATGATGTTTTATGGTACTACTTACATTTGTTTGACAATAGTAACCAAAATTTTAGACTTATAAAAATAATTATTTAAAACCAAAAATAGCAAAAAGGTGGTTATCTCAAACCTAAATTAAATGAAATAAAAAATTAAATTGTTAACTCAATTTCCTTAAAAATTATTTGACTTAAGAGCTAACAGATCTTCAAGAAAACGTAATATCAATATTTTTTGGTTACAATACAATCATTCGAATTATTTAGTTACAATACAATCATTCGAATTATTTAGTTACAATACAATCATTCGAATTATTTAGTTACAATACA
>JAUZNC010007062.1:17187-30737 GCA_034780395.1 Vannuccia rotundouncinata | reverse complement strand
TGTATATCGTGAATTATGACTAAATATGATGAATTATGACTGAATATAATGAAGTAGGACTATATATTGTTAATTATGACTGTATATCGTGAATTATGACTGAATATGATGAATTATGACTGAATATAATGAAGTAGGACTATATATTGTTAATTATGACTGTATATCATAAATTATGACTGTATATTATGAATTATGACTGTATATCATGAATTATGACTGTATATCGTAAATTATGACTGTATATCATGAATTATGACTGTATATCGTAAATTATGACTGTATATCATGAATATGATGGAAAAATATTTGATTCTAAAATAGATTATCAAAAGTAAAAAAATTCTTGATAATATTTACGGCAGAATTGATTGGTTCAAGAACTCCCTCCAATCTTGGTTTTTTATTATCTTCCGCCATTCGATTTAGTACCTCTAATGCTTCTTCAGAACGTCCATTGCACAAAAGATACCTCGCGGATTCTGGAATTTGCTGTGACAAAAGTTCGATAGAGTTAGAGGCTGGGATACCACAATATGCAAACTGGTACAAAATACGCTAAAAGAATACTATCATTTTTTATAATTATTGTTTTCATTAAAAAATTGCCAAATTTCAAAGATCAAGATTGTTTGATTAAGTGTATACAAAGTTTCCGTTTTAAATTCTGTTATTGAATTTAATTAAATTTGCAGTTCTATATTACGATCAACAGCATTTAATTGTGGTTTTATTAAAAGATGAACTGATGGGGTCATAGACTAAAACCTCACATGCTTACATAAACAAATGGAAAGTTGAAAAGTAGAGTTATTGCCGTGATGATTATCAGAACTCTCCATCCAAAGATTGGCAATATCAAGTAGGCCAAGATGAACTCCAATGCACTCCCAATGGCCCAGTTTATCTGTAAAATTTGTTAATGTTAAACATTTTGAACGGTTCCTTATATACAAAAATTTAAAGAAATTTAATTGGAATCTTGTAGCCTGCACACTTTGAATAAATTATTTGTTTATGATGTATTCATATTAGAATAAGACTTTCATTTATTATAATTTGAAATGCGCTAAGTTCAAAAAAACGTGTATGGCTTTAATTATCAAAATTATTTTTATAAAACAGTATTTTATTTTTTTTAAAGTTATCAATAAATATTTCTGGATTGTTCTGACAGATAATATTACCTACATTGAGAATGAGCATCAATTTCGCCCGATAATTCACGGGTAAATATTCATAAAGTATGGTGTAGCTGGAAAAGAAATCACATCTATGATAAATATCTGTTATAACCATCGAACCGATTTTATATATTCAAACATGCGTAATTAAACTGAGACACGTTCCTCGTGGGAACAATGCTGGCAATGACTGACGTAATCGTTTGTACTGTAACTTAATGCATATTAGCTCATTCATCAATCTGCAAGTCGTTATGTTGGCGCGAATTGCGTTCACCCGTCGAATACGGTCCTCGTAGAACGGATTATCAGGAAGGTAATCTGTCGGACGAACTGAGTTATTTTAAATGAAACGCAATTCGTCGGCACAACCCGACGGATTGCTTTCTTCAGTAAATGTGAGAGTAAATGTTTGAAAAACGCAATCGGTCGGTCTGTTCCGAAGAATTTCATGTTTTAATCAGGAACGCAATTCGTCCGACGAGGACGGTATTCGTCGAGTGACGCAATTCGTCACCAACAGCTAGCTTACATTTTTATATGAAAGATTATTTGACGTGTTGCGTTCAAATAGCTCTCTTTTGCCACTATATCAAGGTGAATATTGCTTTGGACCCTTTTGACTACGATACAGATTTATTATCATTTGGACATGTTTAGAAGCCATATACATAAAAATATTATTGTGTAAAAATATATTTTCATTTATTTTAATGTTTTATTTTTTAATTCTTTATTTTCTTCAAAATTATATTTTTAAAAGTGAATACGTCCATAAATATACAATTATAACGAAGTATACCCAACTGGTCCACCACCCAGTCCAAATCCGACCAGGCCTCTTGTAATCAGGGCAAAGGTAAAAGAATTACAAAGTCCAGTCAATGCACCAAAATACCCACAGAATATCAGTGACATTATAATTATCTATAATCAATAAAGCAAATATTCATAATAAAGATGTAAATTATTTAGACTCAATTTTCCTTAATCTCACCGGCTTCCGTCCGTACTGATCTGCTAACTTTCCCCAAATTGGCGACCCAACCAGCATGCCAACGAACAAAATCTAAATTATACAATTTTATTTTTCAAAATCCAAAAATATAAAAAATATATTTTGTTTAGATTTAATTAAAAGTTTGTAGAATATCTGTATCAATTTAACTGTTTAATAAAATTCTATTCGCTAAACTGATAAAATAAGTTTAGCGAAATCAATTCTGTGAGGTTATTATAAATTTTTCAAATAATTCTGCAATCGTAACAAATCGAAACCTGTGAAAAATTCGGAAATTAATTTATGTATACCGTTGTGAACAAGGCGATTTCTTCATAGCTGACATCAAATTCACATCGAAGAGATGGCCCGATAACCGAAAGTAGAAGCATTTCCATCGCGTCCCCTGCCTAAATAGAGAGAAACCTTCGTCGATATTTCTTCTTAAGTCATTTTTATTTATATCATTGATGTTAAACATATATATAAATATTATAATAACAATATTAAAACTTTTTTTTTTTTAATAAACATTTAAAGTTTTGTTAAACTCAGATATATACAAAGTTTTATGTTACATGTTATTCTATTTGTTTTCCTTATATCACATATGCATCTAAATATGTATATTTTATATTAGTAAAAAGATGACAAAACTTTTCTTACCAGTAGAAAGCCAGTAATAGCTGCCAACTTAATTTGAAACCATCCAAATCCAATATTTTCCACCGCTTGTTCAACTGTAAAAGATTTTCCCAGTGGTTTCTCGTTAGAATTATTCTTGTTTTTGTTATAAAAGCCTCTTAATTTAATCGAAGCCATTATATTCGTTAAATCTTAAGTATAAAACGAAATAATAAGTTTTCCAGGTTCATTAATTTTGTATAAAATAGAGAAAAAGAAATTTAAACTATTGAAGAGGCCGCATGCATATCATATGATCGAAGGGATACATTTTATGATTTATCGATATTTTTGCATAGTTCAAATAGTTTGAGCTTTAATTCACAGATATCAAACTGTAATATAGAACTAAATACGTTAAAATAATTTAGAATCTAAGTGTTCAGATTAAAAATCTATATATTTCTTTAATTTCTCAATATCAATACTGACAAATACTTTTTCATTTCAGCGGGATGAAAAGTATTGTTTTCAGTGTCTTCCCTTTGAATTGAGATAATATATAATAATTAATGATTATTATTGTACGTACTGCAAAAATTGATTACAAATAAATACTTTTTTTCTATGCATTGATTAAAAAGTTCTACTTTTCCGTTTACAATTTTTACTTTTCCCTAACACATTTTTTATTGACTAAATAAATATCTATGTCTATAATTATATAGATATGTTCTACGTATATGTGTATATATCATAATTAATGATTATTATTGTACGTATGGTAAAAATTGATTAAAAATAAAAGCTATTTATCGACGTTTTTCGCCAAATAATTGCCGGATTACTTTTACTAAAAAATCAATGGTCACCTGGTTCCAATCCATGATGGTTTGTAGGGAAAACATAACTTTTTATTCAATGCATAGAAAAAAACTACGTTTCTTCATTGGAAAAGCACATTTTTATACTCGGAAATATATTAAAACTCGATCTCTTTTCTCGATATCCTCGTAAAGAAAAGTAATACTTTTCCATTATCAGGAAAATATCCATTTATCGACGTTTTTAGCTGACATATTTCGGAATTATGATAAATAAATCTCAATAAGAAATCATGTCCAGGTAAGTCGATAAATTTCTTTCGGTGCCCCACCCTGGTTCCGTGGTTCCGCTGGCTTTTTTTCTCATCCTGTTAAAATGAAAAGCGTAATTCATCACATGATGAAAATACCATTTTCAAATACGGTATGAGAAAAAATATGTACGCAACAGTTACGTACAATTATTTTCTAATATCGGTATACTTCGAATACCCTATAACTATACTATACTAATTTACGTTGTTCTATATTTTCTTTTTGCTTATAAGAATAATATATTCGGTTCGTTTAATTTCTTTTCTTTTTATATAATTTTTTAAATTAAAGTATTAAAGTATCTTTACGAGAGTATTAATATACGAAATATGGCTGACATGGGTGGGATTTTTCTGGGTTTTAACAGGATTTCTGCTTGCTTAGACAATTTTCCTTTTCAAGACTGTACATGCCCAATTATTTTGCGAAATAAACATTATTACTGATTCATAATTCTTGTACCTATAATTCTGAGGGAGTGTGTCAGAGTAGAGGCACATAATAAAATATACAATACAATTATTGTATTATAAATTTTTAGAATTGTTATACATCAAAGTTTTGACCAAAAGGAAGAAACTTCAAACTGAAATAATTGTTTTACTAAAGATTTTGGAGAATAAACACGCTAAAAATATCCTACCTGCAGCCGTATGCACCACGCAAAAGTCTATAAAGTTTCTCATCTATTAATTCAGACGAGCAAGCAGACAAAAGTAATAACCAGAGCAGAACTAAACGTCTCTCAGGTTCAAGTTAAAATCGTGTACCGGTCACCAGCAGGAGGTCGCCCTGATCTATTTTGTTTTACGGTATATAATATTTTAGTTTACCGACTTTGTGTGCACGTTTCAGAGATTTCTAAACGAAAAATAGTAAAAATCAAATATTTTGATATCGACTAATTGTGAACAGTTTGTAAAATATATAACTTTTTTATTCTATTTTTTAAAAATATTTTATAAAAGTTATTGCACAACGACCTGTTTGCATCATGAAACTAAATGAAGGAGATTTCCTCTCAAATGTTTATTTGGAAAAAGGGTCCGCAGCGATTTCAAGAACCCGAAAAACACAAAAAGAGGTAAATGGTCTAATAGAAAAATTCTTTATTCTCTATTACAAAATGAATATTTCAATTCAGAACTGGCATCTCTACGATGTCAGAGATGGAATAGCTGGATAAAGAAATGGAGTAGCCATTCGTATAACATCGGAAAGCTAATTCTATACTCATTGCGTTATGATTCTTTTATTATAGTTTGGTTGCACATAATGCAACAAAAGTCTCAAAATGTCTATATCATTCATACAACAAAGAAAATTATGAAGTTTTCGCCTAAACGTCATGCAATTCTGAAAAAACTATAATAAGAAAAAGACTGTAATGCTCCAAGATTAAAGGTACTCACTGTAACAATTGAGATCTAGTTGAAGTCATTCAAGGACGTGCTTGAAATTTATACATTTTTCATAATTTATGCTCTCAGCTCTAGAATGTGTCCCTACTATTTCTAACAATCCGCGGCCCTTGTTTTTTATAACATATACATTTTTGGTTAATCTCTTTTTATACATTCTTGTAATTTCTCTTTTCCAACACGTGCACTGCACATCTGTGCTTAAGCAGTATATAGCAGTAAACTATTATGCATTTGAAGGTGAACAAGGCTGGACTGTCCAGAAGCTCGAATAGCTACACTGTTATACCATCACTTTTCTTCCAAATTATTGTTTTTATTTGTGGAAAAATTATGTGATTGCGGATCGACTGCACGCCCGTGTAAATCTTGTGTAAGAGAATTTATATGGAAGGTCGTTGATTTTGGAATTCTTCCAGCTGCCACTTTGAGTTGGCGTCGATGACTACTGGTCAACTGAAAATATTATTAGTACAGACCTATAATCTATAGCTATAATAGGTATATATATATAACATACGATTCTACGGATTTGCAGTTCTATTATTATCCGCTTCTTAGTAAAATTTTAAAAACTTAGTAATAAATTTTGCATAATTATATTGCCTTTTTCTATTGATTTTTGTATTTTTAACATTCGGTATAATGAAGTATGGAAAAGTACTACCATGGTGTTTCACAAAAAATTAAAAATTCAATTTATTTTTTAGACGTATGTGGGATATTTTTGAAAATAACTTGGCCTTGAAGAATTAAAAATTATTATAAACCTAATTTTAAGACAGAAAAATACTGTTTAATTGTAAGTCTTCAGCTATAATTATCGCTTAAAAATAGAATTTTATTTGTTTATTATTTTATTTTTTTTATATGTAAATATATTACTTGCGGCAAACACAAACTCAGACATTTTTTAATTTTACTTATATTCATTCTAATATTGTTCAACATATAAATCCTAAATACTGGTAAAATTGCACTAGCTTTATTTTTTTAAATAAAATCATTATATTTCAAATGTTCACTTACCAATCAAGTTACAATATTGCTATCAGTGACATCTAAACATTTGAGAAGCTGGCCCCAGCCCCCATTGGATATCAGCCTGGATTCCATGTCCTTTTTCACTGAATATTGTAGCCTATTCCTATTCATTTATATTAACACCAAATTTATACCACCAAGGTTGTGTAAATAATCGATACCAATGATGCATACAAAATTGTCTAAAAGCCACAGTATACATTTCATTTAATCTAACTACTGAGGACAATGTAAGAAATTTGTTCCAGTATATCAAAGACACTAGCTTTATATAATGCATAAATTTTACTAAATTTTATATTAATCTTAAATAATAACAAAAAAATTATGGATTTTAGGTGAAATTCTTTGCAAAATCTCTAAAATATTTTATTTTTATGATACCTACACAACATGTAAATATTAAAAACTAATATTCTATACTATGTTCTTAGGTTACACCAAAGGTACTAAGGTTTAAGGCCCATTATGCATCTTATGTCTGTTTTAGAACAGGAATTTTAACATTTTTTATTCTCATATTATAAATTTCTATTTTTGCATAGAAGATATCCATATACTAAGATAATCTATAGTCCAGTACTCCAGCCTACATTCCAGATCTTTAGCCTATTGAAATATTTTAGCCTTTTCTTATTTTTATATATAAAATTCCTGTTTGTTTAAGTACTGAGTATATATCCCTAAGGCTACTTGGAATTTAAAGTGGTCTATAGTTCAAATATCATTTTTTTTAATATTTAACATTACTGAAAAGCAGAAACTGTCAATTAAAGTATTTTTATTTAAAATATCTATAATTTTTTATTATTTTAAAGGGTGTAAAGGTACCTTATTAGAAATAAAAATTATACCTGAATTATGCAAAACCCATTAATTAATAATTTGGATAAAATTCAAAAACTGTTGTAAATTTGCATATTAGGAATCAAATTGTAATTTATTATTTATATGTGAAAATTTATATCAATATCTATATTAAGTCTAGAAAAAAAAATACTACATGAAATTACATAAAATAATAATGATTAGTTAGTAATAAATGAATGCATGGTTACTTTTTAAAACAGTCCAACATAAATGAGTGTCTGACATTTTCCACATACAGGTTTGTTTTGTTGCATTTTTAACACAGATTGATGGTATGATTCTTTTCATAATTGGCATGAATGATTCAGGTCATGTAAAAATTCAGGACCATTAGAGTAGCACCATTTTGCAATATTTATTGATCTTGATGAATTATCTTTTACAATTATTTACTTGCAATAATAAATCCTGGAGCAAGTTTTCTTGCAATAAATTCTGGCAGGCTCTCATGACTCCAACTTGTTTGCTAAACACATTGCACTTTTTATCTATTCCTCTTCCATATTTTATGAAGTGCCATCTAGTTCCATCCCATCAATAAACTTATTCAGCTTCTCCATCAGTTTGATTTTATTCTTCTTAGTCATTAAAAGAAAGTTCAAGAATTCTTTGCAAGACCTCTTCATCCATAGTATAAAGAATAAGGCTGAAATCTAAAATAAAATGTTGTGTATAAATGCAAAAATTTGAACAAAAAATGATAAAAGAATCATTGAATTTTTGTTTATTTGATGACCCATTCCTATTGGACAAGCCCTTATCTCACTAAGAAATATAGCTATCTATATGGTAAGATTTAAAGATTATGTAATCTAAACATTACAATCTCACCCAATGCAATGTTGTTGTAATAATGTTACATCCACTTCACATAACAGTAAAGTGGACAGTGAAGAAAATGAAAATTTTGTATTAAATTATGGATTAATAAACTTAGGTACACCATACTATAGATGTATGATGTATACTGGGATGGAGAAAAAGTCACCTTATTCTATTTAATTCTACTTAACATATATTTATTAAATTATTTATGGCTACCAATAAAATACTGTAAAAAAAAATTTATGACAATATTGATCCATTTGTAAATAGAGCAAGTTATAAGTATAAATCATCTATTTGAAAGCACATCTACAGTATATTATAATTGTGATACATTAGGAGACTAATATTATTGTGTAATCATAGATTAGAGGGAATAATTTGTTGATAAATTCTTGAGTAAACAATTTAGGTATATCAAAGATGTATGATGTATGTATGTATATATATGTGTGTGTTAATTATAATTTTATGACTGTCATACTAATTTACAGAGTATTATATAATTTTTTGTATTACAGTATAATCCCACTATAATGAGATTGATGAGACCAGGTAAATTTTCTCATTATATCAGATGCTTGTTATATCCAATTTTTTAAAAAGATTGAAAAACTAACCCTTAATTTTTTTATATATTGGTGTTAATAATAATGAGTGTATATTGGTATAGTAGCTTTGGTTATGTGTAATATTCAGTGAATAATATCAGTACATTAAAATTTGCATAACAAATGATGGACAGATTAACCTTCAAAAGGGATAGATTCAATTAAACAGTAAATTTATAATTATAGCTCATAAATTTATTCTTCATATCACAAAATTAGTTTTTTAAATTCTTGATTTATCCATCTTGCTATATGCAAGGTTATTATAATAGTTAAGAATATGTATTTTAATGAGACTCAAAACTTTCCTCATTATAACTGACTTATAATTGACTTATATAAGTGAGCTCATTATAGAGGAATTATACTGTATTATAATTATAAAAATGAAAATTGTCAATTGATGAGTTTAGTTATTCTAAGCATAAAAATTTTTTCACTGTTTTAGTGTTAAAATTCAACAAACATATCTATTTCTTATTATTATATCTGTAGTTAGTTTAATTATCCTCAAAACAGAGATCAGTAGAGATTATGGTTATAATTTATTGTGAATATATTTAATTCTCATCAATATAATTATTTTAACACTTATAATATTTTATATATTTTTGTGTTTTTAGATTAGTTATATTTTTGTAATATATAATTTGTACTTTAATAAATTCATATATTTTATTTCCATAAGCATAATATTTCATTAAATGAAGTATGACAAATTATTAAAATTTAAAAAATTTTATTTCCTAATAACATTTGTAAAAAAGTATTAATGAAATATTTTTTTATTTTAAAAGGCTTGTGACATTTAAAAATTTTGAGAATATAACTATTTCTTATTTATTTTATTCATTCTTTTTCACAACTATTAATGTTGTTATGAAACTATCAAAAACATTATATTTTAATTTAATTTTTTAACAGTTTTTGAATTATTTCAATGGCAGCCATTTTGTTTTATTATACTTACCTAAGTCATGAGTAAGGGGTAATGAAGTCTTGTATTCTAATTTTTATTATGAATTTTGGTAACTTGGGTTCATTTTATTATGTTTTGGTAATTGAAACTATATTCATTAGGACATTTATTTGGAAGTTATTTTTACATTTTTGGTCAAAATGCCAACCATTTTGAATTTTAGCCATAGAAAAAAGCCCTCAATGAAATATTTTTAAAATTAACATTATTTACTTCTTATTTCTAAGGCAAACGTTTTTTAATATAGATGGGTATTTTTATACAGGCCTGCCACAGAGCCTAAAAAACCTAAATGTTTATATGTTTGAATTTAAATCTTTTAAAAGTCTAAATTATATGTTAAAACCCTAAAAATAATTTTTGTAACAAAATATTTTTTAATTTAGTTTATTTTGATTTCAGAATGGTATTTCCTTAAAAATTCAGATGTTTAATTTATATTATATAATAAATATTTTATAAATCATATTGTTTACTCATTTGCAGTTGGTATAGTAAAATTGAAAACCAAGAAACCTAAAATATTAACTCAAACCTAATTTTTTTCTTTAGAATTTATTCTAGAGCATCATTTGATGTATTTATTAAGATAGTTTATTTTAATATTTTCTCTCTGGTTTGACTGGAGGAAATAAATTTTTTAATAATTATCACACTAAGTTTTCTTATTACAGTTTTGGAAGAATCCAGAAAAATATTGTATCAAAGAATATTTCTGAGTATAAATCTTAAATGATATATTTTTTACTTAATTTTTATTTTGAATAAGTTAGAATATGTTAATTATGTTTCTGTGTATTAGTTTAAAACAATTTTATTTTAATTGATGTATATTAAATATACCCACAACAACATACTTAAATAATATTATTGTGTTTTAGTCGATTTTCTAAAATGGATAATGTAAGTAAAGCTGTTTGTCTTCTACCGACGTCTAGGCAGCATCAATGTTGCTGTATGCATGCTATCATCGCTAACAATTAACAGAATGCTTATTTATTTATTTTTAATATTGTTGATCCATTTTTTTAATTTGTATTATGCTTTTCTCAGTAGATTAATGTTTATTCCGTATTTTAAATATTAAAATATATTACCATTGTTTTTTTTAGCTATTAAACATTTTTTCTAAACTTTTAATTTTATAAATTTAGTCGATATTTTCCTTTTCTTACATTAATTATAATAATTAATATTGTTTAGTTGTTCTAATGAATATGTTGATGTTATTATTCACAACATCGATTAGTTTGTCTTGTATTGTCGGTCAAAATTGATAATTTTTTTGATATGAATATATTTTTCACAAAACATTTTTTAACTAAATGTTGATAGAAAACAAATGGTGTTCTCCCCTCATCATCCAAATCAGTAAGTAACATTCATGACATTTCTAACAGGACTCAATGACTAAAGGCTCCGTTCACATTGCTCTTCGAGTCTTCCTACTCTTGATGGCTATTGGCTGCATAATCGTCTCCAGCATCCTAATTTTCGTCAAAAGACAGGTGATTCGCCGTAAATATAACACCGGGAAAAAGTTGTATTCACTGGTGGGAGCTTCTGCACCCAAGGTAGCGTTCAACTCTGCATTCATAAAAGTATCCCTCTGTGTTAAGATTTCTCTTTTGAAGTCATCTTTAATAACGCCGATCTCCTGAGTCTCGTGAGTGTTCGTTGCAAATAGCGTGTCCCTTTGTTATTGCAGTGGTTGCGGGAAGATCTCGACAGGAAGATTAATTCAACGGTGAAAGTTCGCATTGAGCCGCGAGTCTTCACTTCGGTTTATAAAGAGGATTCCATCAGCCCAGGTAATTGACACAGTTGTCAGATTTGAAAGTAATTTGTTGTCAATCTCATCACTTTGTTTCGCTTTCGATTTCAGAGAACTTTCCTTATCTTTATAGAATGAAAGCCGTTGATGAATTCAAGACATTACGTAATCTGATTTTTCTTAGTTATTGTGAATTATTACACTCAGTATGTATAACTGCCACAATTTAAATCAAATTGTGTGTTAAATACCTGTTGTACTGTCAAATAAATGTCAAATCGTTCGACGCGAAAACTGACTTATACAATTTTCCAATTTCTGCAAATTTATCTTGAATTTTAGAAGAAGGTTAGATTTTCTATTGAAAGGCGATAATTTGGATAACGTAATTCACTTCTCCTTTCAGAGGACGCAATTCTAGGCTACAACAGTGTGCTGGACATTCCTCCAACGGTTGGAGTTCGGGATTTCTTGTTTGGAGCCCGCGATCGAACCATGAAGTCTGTGAGTCGAGCTCGACTTGACCTCTTCTGTCAGATCTACAACCGAGCCCGTTATGACCCTGCGGTAATGTCGGGTTCCACTTTATGAATATTTACCATGTTTTAAATGTTTAGTAAAAAGCTGAAATTTAATTATTTTAATTTATCTGATAATCACCTTCAGCCCTTCACAGAAAGAGATTACGACGCCTTGATTTCCATTCATCGAGAATTATTGGACTCGTAAGTTGTAATTCACGAAACCAATTTTCTTGTTGACATTGTCCTCTAACTGATTTTCACTCTATTTTCGCGCAGAATAAATCAATCAAAGAAAATGAATTTTCAAAAGGAACTACTGGAATGGTATGTTGTTTAAATATTTCTTAATTTATTGTTTGTAATAAGTTAGTTCACATGATTACATTTATTTAACTTTAACAAAATAGAAAATGATTCGCTTTCACGCATTGTTAAATAACCTTCTTTCACCTGGTTAACCCATGTACAGTAATATCTCTATCGTTCTCAAAAAATAATCAAGAAAGGTCACAATTGTATTAGCCAATCATAATAAACCAAATCTCTAGTGTGTGTAATCCAATCAAAACGCACCAAATCTGTAGTGTGTGTATAAGCCAATCAAAACGAACCAAATCTCTAGTGTGTGTATAAGCCTATCAAAACGAACCAAATCTCTAGTGTGTCTATCCCGGACCTGCTTGTTATTTGTTACAGTGTTGGCAGCGAACGACCCACCGAACTTATCCCCACTGTAAGAAATCGTCGCGGAAGCGGTGACAGCGATGACTCACAAACAGCGCTCATCACTTTCGATAGTGGCGCAAAGGCGCAACTTACCGTCAAATATGTGAAGAAAGGTGAACAATTTATTCTGTATTTGATATGAAACTTTGACAAGTCTGATTGTTTTTATATTTTATAATTATGTGATTGAACTAAAAATATGTAACTGAAATTAGTCCTGTGTCTAAATATTGCCCATCTGCACAATATTTGTCATTTCAATTGTTGACTATTTCGAATGATTTTCATTCAGGCGACCGATGTTTGCCCTCTATTGAGGAAGTTGAGTATTCATAATATATTTGAAGGTTATCCTTTTTAAAATGGTTTTTAAAAGTTGTTTTTTATGTCGTTCAAAACTGACAGTGAATGGTTCTTCTAAATGTTTTTGGATCAAATTTTGTAATAAACTGGGAACCCTAATCTAAAAATATTTTTATAATGTGTTCATCCTGCCGAAGGGTTATTGCAAATGTGCAGACAGGTATAGATTAATTTTTATTATTTAGAAGACGAATGTTCTACTAATCAATCTATTAGCTCAATGCTGCACCGCAAATCACTTTCTTAAAGCCAGTATTCGAACTTGTTACCTTCTGATCAGAAGACAGGAGTTGTGTTGATAATTTTATATTTATTAATTAATATTCAACTATAGTGGAGTTCTTTCGTTTTAATTAAGTTGTTTAACTGTATCATATGGTGATGTGACATGTTTAACTGTATCATATGGTGATGTGACATGTTTAACTGTATCATATGGTGATGTGACATGTTTAACTGTATCATA
>JAUZNC010007062.1:0-11029 GCA_034780395.1 Vannuccia rotundouncinata | reverse complement strand
TGGATATAAGGAACTTTAGTGAATATCTTGTGTGGATATAAGGAACTTTAGTGAATATCTTGTGTGGATATAAGGAACTTTAGTGAATTTACATTAATAGAATTAATGGAAAACAAAAACATTATATTTAATCAAAGATAATCCAAAAAACGCACTATTGAAATAGACAGATTTGTAAAAATAATTGTTGTTGTCGTGAAGTTTTATTTTTTAAATGATAATATATTTCAAGTTTATATAATATCCCTCCTTCAAACAAAATACATTGAAACAATTCAACAAATATCTAAACATGAAGAAAAAAGCCGATCCACTTCTTCTACAAACTCACCAACATCAGGTATTTCTTCATAAATATCCTCCTCCATCTCTCGCTGATATCTCCTCTCCTCCTCCTCTCTTTCTCTCCTCTCCCTGGCCGCCGTCTCCTCTCTGTCCTCCCAATCCTCCATTTCACTCTCCGGGTCAGACTCCTCGTCCTCGCCCGTCTTGGCAGATTTTGGATCTCGACGAACGGGCGTTTGTCGCGAGGTTCTTTTGTCCTTTGGCTGTTTGGCTGGAGCCACATCCTCGGTGTTAACAGCCAGAGTTTTCGGTCGAAGGTTGGCTCGAGTTTCTACAAGAACACCAAAGGTTATTCTCTAAATCAGAGGAGTTCAACATGAAAGCAACTGACCCCCTTCGTCCACCGGAACCTTCTGTTCAGGATCTTGTTCCTCCTCATCCGTAAACTGTTGGTCCTCCCGGCCTAACGACTGCCAGGATTTGAGCCCTGCATCTCCAGGAAAATCGTGATCGTCTTCCTCGTCCTCTTCTGAGGTGACCGCGTCGCTATCGACCTCCTCTTCAGGGTGTAACTCTGTTGAACTCTTTGGATCTTAACGAGGTTCAATGTTGACAATTTACACTTTCATATTTTTGTTTTGGTATCATAAATCGAAAGTATAGAGCTAGATATTGTTAATTAGAATTAAAGGAAGAAAGAAAATTAATCCACACAAAAGGTCAATAAAAAAACCAACCCCACGTTAACTTCAAGCATAATTTTGATTAGGACCAGTGCTTAAGCCTTCCTAGTGATATTCTTGGCATTAAAAAACTTCTATTTTATATTGATAATCTCAAGGCGTTTATAGATGATATTATACGGGACAAGATCTAGCTACCTTGTTTCTTGGGCTGTCCTGTGATATTTTCATACTCATGCGAAGGATTAGAGGCATCATCAGAACCTGCTGCAATGTCGTCGACGGGGCGAGGAGGTAGAGGTGGAGGAGGGGGTTCTGAATTAAACAGGATTATCGATTAGTGAGACATTTGTTGTGGAAATATGAACAATAATTTATAATAATTCCAAAGATAGATTACCCTGCACATAAAATTATGTAATGATCTAAAAGTCTTCATTAGACTTGTTCACATTCACAATGAAATATAACTATGCTTCTATGGTGTTATTACTATGTTTCTATGGTGTTATAACTGTGTTTCTATGGTGTTTTAACTATGCTTCTATGGTGTTATAACTGTGTTTCTATGGTGTTATTACTATGTTTCTATGGTGTTATTACTATGTTTCTATGGTGTTATAACTATGTTTCCATAGTGTTATGATATGTTTCTATGGTGTTATAACTATGTTTCTATGGTGTTATAACTGTGTTTCTATGGTGTTATAACTATGTTTCTATGGTGTTATAACTATGTTTCTATGGTGTTATAACTATGTTTCTATGGTGTTATTACTATGTTTCTATGGTGTTATAACTTTGTTTCTATGGTGTTATTACTATGTTTCTATGGTGTTATTACTATGTTTCTATGGTGTTATAACTATGTTTCTATGGTGTTATAACTTTGTTTCTATGGTGTTATTACTATGTTTGTATGGTGTTATAACTATGTTTCCATGGTGTTATGATATGTTTCTATGGTGTTATAACTATGTTTCTATGGTGTTATAACTGTGTTTCTATTGTGTTATAACTTTGATTCTATGGTGTTATAACTTTGTTTCTATGGTGTTATAACTATGTTTCTATGGTGTTATAACTTTGTTTCTATGGTGTTATAACTATGTTTCTATGGTGCTATAACTTTGTTTCTATGGTGTTATAACTGTGTTTCTATGGTGTTATAACTATGTTTCTATGGTGTTATAACTATGTTTCTATGGTGTTATAACTTTGTTTCTATGGTGTTATAACTATGTTTCTATGGTGTTATAACTGTGTTTCCATGGTGTTATAACTATGTTTGTATGGTGTTATAACTGTGTTTCTATGGTGTTATAACTATGTTTCAGTAATAATCAACTGACCATCTTCACTTTCATCATCGGGCAGCAACTTCTTCTTCATTAGTCGATCTCTTTCTGCTGCAGACTTTTTACCTCGGAAGTCATCCGATCGTGGTGATCTCCAGGACTTGTGACCTTCTGCCTCTTCTTCATCTTCTGAGGTGGTTGTGGAATTAGTGTGAGTGGGAGTTACAGCAACGTTAGCTACTGTGTCCGGTGTTGTTGGTTTGGATGGAGTTTTTGTCCTTTTGATTGGAATGTCATAAATGTCATCTAGGAGAGAAAAAATTCTGTTAGTTCAAACTCAATAATTTCAATAGATTGAAAACTTGAGAAATTTTTATGTAACGGTTTTCTTGGTAAAATTTGGTAAGTTACGTATTAACAATTTTTACCCAAAGAAATGGCTGTTATTGAAGCTTAAGATATGGAACGAATTATCAATGCTTACAAATTCGAATAACCAAGAAATACATTGTATATAAAAACAGTTTAAAGAAGTTTTGATAAAACACTTTTATATCTAAAAATATAATTAACTCTAATCACCATTTTCTTCGTATGGTTTATGTGATGGTTCCACTTTTGATGGCTGTGATGTTGGTTTCTTGTGATTGAATTTGTCCTTGTCTGAACTTGGTACTGATCTTCTTAAATCATCTAAATTAGTCGATTTCGGCACATTCTTTCCAACATCTCCTTCATTAGCAACATCATTAGCATCCTCATCCTCCTCAGAGGATGTTTCAGAAGAAGTACTTGCTGGCTTCTGTTTTGATTTATTGATCGGAGCAGCTGGTAACGATTTTGTTGATTGTTTCTTTTCAATGGGGCTTCCTAAAATTTAAGAAAGAATATTATTTATATGAATACATACTCTTAAAAGAGTGAATTTTGAAATTGTAAAAACTGTTAGGTCGGCTTGAAGAATAAATAATATAATATTCAATGGTTTCTACAAGTAAATAGAATAAAAAGTTAGAATTTACTTTTAGAAAGAGTTGTATGAAATCTATTTTGATAAAAATTGAATTTGAATAACAAAGGAAAACACATCACAAAAACAGATTAATTATAAAATAAGTTAGAAAAATGTTGAATTTGAAACTGATTCGTATATAAATAAAAAAAAGTTACAGATGAATTGACGTCATATTCATTTTTCAATATTTTACCAACAAACAAGACAACAAAAATGTTTTGAAGTGATTTTCTTGATTTTTTAAAGATATAAATCATCCTTTGAATATACTTTGAATATACCTTTGGAAGATTCTTTCTTGGAAGGTAAATTCACATTGCCATTGTTTTCATTTTCCGCTGATGGCTGTGATTTTGGTTTCTTGTGATTGAATTTGTCTTTTCCTGAACCTGGAACCGAACTTCTTAAATCGTCTAAATTTGTTGTCTTCTGTGTCTTCTTTCCATCACCACCTTCATTAGGTCTGACTTCCTCTTCATCCGAAGAAGCTTCAGAAGAAGAATCGGCTGGTTTCTTTTTTGGTTGAACATTTGATTTGTTGACAGGAGCTGGTGGTGACAATTTTGGTAATTCTTTCTTATTAGCGGGAGTGTCTGGAACAAGTAATGAAGTAAATGTTGAGAGGATGTTAAAGGATTAGGACGTTAATGAATAGAAAATGATTTAAATTTAAAGATGGTGGAAGATTGCACAAAGTTTAAAGAAAAAAGATTAAACATGTTGATTTAACATTTTTAAGGATTCATCATTTTGAAGAATTGAGAATTTTGAAGAATTGAAGATTTTGATGATTTGAATTTGAGTTTGAATTTGATGCTTAGAGATTATATATGATTAAAGATTGAATGAAGATGTATAAAGATTGCACAACCATGTGGTCACCTTTGGACGGATCTCTTTCTCCTGATACATTCACATTGTCATTGTTTTTATGTTCTGCTGATGGTTGTGATGTTCGTTTCTCGTGATTTAATTTGTCTTTGCCTGAACCTGGCACTGAACTTCTTAAATCATCTAAATTAGTTGTCTTCTGTGCCTTCTTTCCATCACCACCTTCATTAGGTCTGACTTCATCTTCATCAGAAGAAGCTTCAGAAGAAGAATCGGCTGGCTTCTTTCTTGGTTGAACATTTGATTTGTTGAAGGGAGCTGATGGGGACATTTTTGTTGATTCTTTCTTATTAGCAGGACTGTCTGGAACAAGTAATAAAGTAAATGCATAGAGGATGTAAAAGGATTGAAGATGTTAATGAATAGAAAATGTTTAAACTTTAAAGATGCTGGAAGATAAAATTCGTTGATTCAATATTTTGAACAATTGAGGGTTTTAAAGGACTGAAGATGTTGATGATTAAAATGTTGTATAAAAATAAAAAGACGCTTACAGAATATATATTATATAATCTGTAAGCGTCTTTTTATTTTTATACAACATTTGAATCTTTATTCATATTATGAGTAAAGATTGCACAATCAGTAATTACCTTTGGAAGGTTCTTTTTCACCTAATACATTCACACCAACTTTGTTTTGATTTTCTTCTGGTGGCTGTGATTTTGGTTTGTTGTGATTTAATTTGTCTTTGCCTGAACCTGGCACTGAACTTCTTAAATCATCTAAATTTGTTGTCTTCTGTGCCTTCTTTCCATCACCACCTTCATTAGGTCTGACTTCATCTTCATTAGAAGAAGCTTCAGAAGAAGAATCGGCTGGCTTCTTTCTTGGTTGAACATTTGATTTGTTGAAGGGAGCTGATGGGGACATTTTTGTTGATTCTTTCTTATTAGCAGGACTGTCTGGAACAAGTTATGAAACAAATAACTGAATAATGTTTTTTATAAATAATCAATATTCGATATTCGTTCAAAATCACAATTTGTGTTCTGTATTGTGAAAAATTGCTTTAAAAACCTTTTTAAATCAATCAAAATTGCAATATTAATTATAAAATTTGTGATAATTAGATTGAAAAGATTTACTGACGTTTTCCAGAAATAATGACAATATTTAAAATATGAAAAGATATCGAACTTCTTAAGATTTTTGGAAGATGTTCATGAATATTGATTGGAAATATTGATCTCAACGCGTATGTTACAAGTAATCAATATTTAATGCTTAAATTGTGTAACAGGATTAAAGATATTGAAAGTCTATTTGAAACACTAAAATCATTGATTATACCTTTGGACGGATATCTTTCTCCTGATACTTTCACATTGTCCTTGTTTTCATTTTCTGCTGATGGCTGGGATGTTCGTCTCTTGTGATTGAATTTGTCTTTGCCGGAACCTGGTACTGAACTTCTTAAATCATCTAAATTAGTTGTCTTCGGTGCCTTCTTTCTATGTTCTTTATTAGGTCTGCTTTCTTCTTCATCAGAAGAAGACGAAGAGGACGAGGAAGAGGAGGAAGAAGAAGAGGAGGAGGAAGAACTTGAGGAGGTGTCCTTGAAGCCTTCCGTTGTGGCATCTAACAATTAAAAAAAACTTTGCAAAAGTGTGTTTCCCTTTTTTTGGTTAAGGTTTCGAATCAAAAGTGTTTTATTTACAATAAAAATGCGGTCAAATAGCAATACAATGATTCAAACGCGGTCAAACCTTTCTCAATGTTATCCGCTGGTTCTGCCAATGACCTCCAAGTTTTACCGTCGCCGGAGAGGTCTGGTGAAGCATCAACAGTCGCCAAAGCTTCTTCAGAGGTGGAGGACGCTGGCAGATCATCCAAGTCAGTAACTTCTACAACCTTTTGAGGTGGAGGTGGGGGCGCTATTTGTGGTTTTGAGGGGGCGCGATAAGAATTCACCGTTGAAGGGGGAGGAGATACATCTGACGTGGGTACTGTTTGGGGTCAACAAAATTCATCAAACTATCACTTGATTGAAAATGTGGTAAAAAATAATTAAAAAGTTTGTTCAAAACACATCAAAACAACTTTAGTGAAAGTCAATGCGGCCTTACCCATGGCCTTCCTTTGGACACCTTTCTTGAGCCTCTCGAGGGATCTTTCAATCGCTTTTTGATCATTATCTGAGCTCGATGTTGACTGAAAACCCTTTTTCTTCGATAATTTGTCTTGTGCAGATGGTACAGATGAAGGCGCTAGAAACGAATAGATGAAAGGAAATGATTTTGAGACGCCGAATATATTGGATATCAGTTTAAAATGTTGAGTTAATTCATAAGAACTCAAAAGTATGAAATAGTTAAAAGATTATCAAACAACCATGAAGACTTCTCTCGTTATTGAATTCTGCAAGTTGTTTTATTAAACAAGATCTTACCATTTCCAGGAGGAACTTTGTTGGAGATTCTTTTCTTCATTGAACGGTCGTCATTACCGGAACTGCTGCTACTCTCACTAGACGATGATGAAGATGATGAGGATCCACTACTGCCTGACTTCTTCTTCTTCTTGTGAGAATCCTCGGGAACTTCTTGGGAAGGTTGGAGAGTCCCAATAGCAGAGGGTGGAGGTGAGATGTAATCAACTTGAAAAGAGATTATTTAATGCAGACATTGTACAAAACTAAAACAAATATTAATACAATACATTGAAAGATCTTTCGGTGTGATTGAACTTACTATCAGATTCCATAAAAGCTGGATCGACCTGATTGGTTGAATCCTGTTTAATGTCAGAACGTGGCCACTTCTGATTGGCCGGTTGAAGAATAGGACGTGACTCATTTCTGTCGGCTGTTTGTTGTGGTCTGGGAGGTAGATTCTCATAAGCTGGTTCTGCCTCATTCGAAGGGAATGTGTTGACAAGGTCCTCTTGAGAGACAACAGGTAGGCGCATACTTCTTTGTCGATTGGAAGGCACTCGAGACATCTTTGATTCAGGAACTGAAACCGGTTCTTCTTTACGGGCTGGGAAAACATTGACCCTGTCCTCTTGTGATAAAGGGGCGTGAACTGTTTGTGATGGAGAGTTCCAATTGGCTCCGGTTTTGGAAGAAGTAGTATGGGAGGGGGGTTTAAAGTCCACTTTTGATGGTTGATCGGCGGAGGCGATGGTGATGATGTCTTCTTGTGAGTTTACGGGGGGCTTAACATAAAGACGAACTTCTTTTGTAGATGGCTCTGAAATTGTTTCAATAAATATATTATTATTTAAAATTCTGGTCGAAAAATACAGTTATCAATTAGAATTAGTGGATGAGGATAAAAAACCAACTGACTTGGTTTCACTTTGGGTGTAATTGGCTCATACTTCATGACAGTGGGCAGACGCCCTTTGGGAGGATTGAAGACTGGTTTGACGATGGGAATGGACATATTTGGGAAGGACCTGTATGCTGTGTTGCTAGGCTTCGGTTCTGATAAAGTGCAGAAGTGGATATTAGAGGAGAATAAAACTTTATATTATACAGTGAAAGAGTCTTTATACTAAATTATATAAAAACTCACACAATATTCAAAGTTCGTGTGTTTAATAAATTGGCACATTCAAAGGATGTGTATTAAAAAATGATATCAATAAAATTGAAAAGTTTCATTCAGAAAACAGAGTAAACTTTGATATATATAGTTTTGTAATATCATATCTTAGAAAACGTGAATATTATCTAAACACATCACACCCAAAAGTCATAGTGAATTTGTGAAATTCTTGACAAAATAAATTATTCTCAAAAACTAACATGACTACTGATAGTATTAAGGACAGTAGTGCGGTAGGATGCACGAAAAATATAAATTATCAATAAATAAAGGCTATCAATTTATTGAAATTAATTATGTTCAAAAGATATTTCCACCATAAAAGTGATCCCCTACTGTCTTTAATTGGATTGAATATCCAGATTTTATTTAATTATATGAATTATAATCTATAATTAGAATATCATGGTGTAATTTGTGAGGTAAATGGGATTCTACTAGTATAGAATAATAGGGGATTGTACTTCTAAAATATGGGGAGTATTCAAATGTATGGATCACTATGTCTCAATTAAAAAGAAAAACCAACAATATGTGAATGCTTTTAATTGTATCAGATTGGTCACTCAAAGCTAGGTATTCAAAATTGGAATATCTCTATGAAGGTTAGACTTATTCGATTGTTAGTTATTTAGTCTATTAATTATGGTAGATAAATGGTATGCGCAGTAGGTAATTCCCAACAGAGTCAATAAATGTGCTAAAATCAATAATTTATTCAAAATTTGAGGGATATTCAATATCATAAAGTGTAAGTAAAAGCAAGTTGAACAAACCGTCCAATTCGTCATCTGCTAAATAAATATCTAGAGTTAAAATAAATACAAAACATCAATATCGAATATTAAAAACCTGAACAGCTAGATGGAAAAGTATTTCTTATTTTAATTAACTTAGAAAAATGAAATCACGTATAAAAACTTCATTTCTTTCCAATAAATTAGGTAACTTTTAGCACACAGTGAAGCGTATTTTAAAAATGAACTTTATTTTACCATTATTTTCGCATAATGAATAAAAAGACAGTAATATTTTTTACACCTTCTATTGTGCAATAAATCGGAAAGTAATTTGCTACTTTTAACAATTTTGAAAGTCAGTTGAATTAACATTTTTAATCGATATAAATGTGTATGAAGTATTATCGATTTTTACGACATACCTGGTGAGTCATCCTTATCTTCCAAAGCCAACAATTGTGACATTCGGTCCTGATTGGCAGATTCTTTTGGAGGAGTCGGAGATTCTGGCGGGAGTGAGCTGGTAGGTGGAGCTGGAGGTGGTTCTTTCCTGGCCGTTTGTCGTAAAACTATTGTAAATAGTCAATAACACAGTTGTCCAATCAGATCAAAGCATACATTAAATAATGAATCATAGTGTTATGCATAGAGAATTAAACTGTATTACTCAAAGGTATTATGAATGGATGTGTCTCCTTTAGCAAGTATTTTAATTTTAAAGGTTTTAATGTTTGTATTGATTTTGGCAGCTGGTTTAATTAAACCATTTCGAAATGACATCAGTTATAATTAAAATTAAAGTTTGTATATATATCTTTTTTTAAATTATAAGTTAAAAAGATAAAAATGCGTATATAAAAATTATTTAAATTACCGGGTTTGATATGTTCTTCCTCTTCGGTGTCTGGTGAAGACGACGACGAATCCGCAACTGCCAACTGCTTCTTGGAAGGAGTTGAGCTCTGCACTGGGGGCCTCATAACTTCTTCAGAAGATTTGGCTTTGGGTAAGTTAACCACAGAGGATACCATTTCTGTGTGTGATGCGTGAGCAGTATGTCCGTCTGACGTCACTGAACATGAAGAAGAGGTCTGCGGTTATAGTTATTGAAAGCACACGAAGAAGAGGTTTGCGGTTATAGTTATTGAAAGAACATGAAGAAGAGGTTTGCGGTTATAGTTATTGAAAGCACAGGAATATGATGAAGAGGTTTGTGGTTATAGTTATAGTTATTGAAAGCACATGAAGAAGAGGTTTCCGGTTATAGTTATTGAAAGCACATGAAGAAGAGGTTTGTGGTTATAGTTATAGTTATTGAAAGAACAGGAATATGAAGAAGAGATTTCCGGTTATAGTTATTGAAAGCACATAAAGAAGAGGTTTCCGGTTATAGTTATTGAAAGCACATAAAGAAGAGGTTTCCGGTTATAGTTATTGAAAGCACAGGAATATGAAGAAGAGATTTCCGGTTATAGTTATTGAAAGCACATGAAGAAGAGGTTTCCGGTTATAGTTATTGAAAGCACATGAAGAAGAGGTTTCCGGTTATAGTTATTGAAAGCACATGAAGAAGAGGTTTGTGGTTATAGTTATTGAAAGATACTTAAGTTTGATCATAAGCGCTAGATCTTAAGCTATACAACCAGAAACTCAACATATTTCAATATTATTACGCACAGCTAAGACCACACCCATATCATGAACATTATTCAAAACATATTTACAGGGAAATAATACCACAAATAAAACTACTGCCAAAGAGAGTCTCCCGTAATTGGCAACTCCACTAAAAGAACTTTCCGGTAAGTTTCAATAATCCGGAAGTAAACAGCAACCGCTGCATTTTCAGATCATTCCGGAGGCAAAAGATCGTTATATGCGACCCATTCTGGCGAGAGAGGTTATTTAGGCAGCGACTCAATCAATGGAGATTGCTTTAGCGTCGCTGTCGACGTTTGTAACCCATGGCAACCAGAGAGTCGATATTGTTGACAAATGTAATAGAAGAGTGAGGAGGGAAGGTATGCAAAAAGCTTTCTTGCTTGTCTTCCTGTTTTGTGTAACTAGGCAAGTGACGAGCATAAACTGAATCATTCCTTCAATGAAACAAACACACCTTAAGTATTGATTAGTCTTGTAATATCTGTACTTTATTAATGCATCAACGAGACAGAGAAAAGATCTTGAAATCAATACAAATTACGAAATATTAAGGGGGATTTGCAATTGGGCGCTTCTGGATATGAGATCAACATTAATGGGTTTATAAAATTAAAAAAATACGTACGTGAAGTGATTGCAACCTGTTCGAACTTTTGTCTCAACATTTTCACATGAGGCCTCAAAGTGACATCTTCGTTCATGCTGCCTTCGGGAGACTTTGTTTCCGTTTTGCTTGGAGGACGATTCCGAACGACTGAAGTGGAAAACAATAAGTTGATGATAAACGTTTTGATCAATTGATAATACCCGTAAATTTATCTATACTATAGTTATATCTCTATGATTTCCTCTCTATATAATGTATAGTATAGTTATATCTCTATGATTTCCTCTCTATATA